>JALLKC010000306.1:0-20040 GCA_024034495.1 Camelina laxa | reverse complement strand
TTGACTGATTATAGAGTTATAGGTGGATTTGGAGTGTTAGACAACACTTATACCCATTTGTCCTAAAACAGGGCTTAAACCAGAAACGGGCTAAAACCGACAAAACATTGCTTTGAAGCAGTAAACAGCTTTGTTAGTGTTTCTAGGGTCAAAATGTGACTCAATCAATGTATTTGACTAATATAAGAGTTAGAGATGGATTTGGAGTGTTTAGACAACAGTTTACCCATTCCTCCCAAAACGGGCTAAAACCGAGAAACATTGATTAGAAGCAGTAAACAGCTTTGTTAGCGATTCTAGGGTCATCATGTGTTACAATCCAATGTATTTGACTGATTATAAGAGTTTAGATGGATTTGGAGTGTTTAGACAACACTATACCCATTTGTCAAAAACAGGCTAAACCGAGAAAACGGGCTAAAAACTGACAAAAACAGCTTTGAGGCAGTAAACAGCTTTGTTAGTGATTCTAGGGTCAAAATGTGACTCAATCCAATGTATTTGACTAATTATAAGAGTTAGAGATTGATTTGGAGTGTTTAGACAACAGTTATACCCATTTCCTCCCAAAACGGGCTAAAACCGAGAAAACGTTGATTAGAAGCAGTAAACAGCTTTGTTAGCGTTTCTAGGGTCATCATGTGTACAATCCAATGTATTTGACTGATTATAAGAGTTATAGATGGATTTGGAGTGTTTAGACAACACTTATACCCAATGTCCAAAACAGGCTTAAACCGAGAAAACGGGCTAAAACCGACAAAACATTGCTTTGAAGCAGTAAACAGCTTTGTTAGTGTTTCTAGGGTCAAAATGTGACTCAATCCAATGTATTTGACTAATTATAAGAGTTAGAGATTGATTTGGAGTGTTTAGACAACAGTTATACCCATTTCCTCCCAAAACGGGCTAAAACCGAGAAAACATTGATTAGAAGCAGTAAACAGCTTTGTTAGCGATTCTAGGGTCATCATGTGTTACAATCCAATGTATTTGACTGATTATAAGAGTTATAGATGGATTTGGAGTGTTTAGACAACACTTATACCCATTTTGTCCTAAAACAGGCTAAAACCGACAAAACATTGCTTTGAAGCAGTAAACAGCTTTGTTAGTGTTTCTAGGGTCAAAATGTGACTCAATCCAATGTATTTGACTAATTATAAGAGTTAGAGATGGATTTGGAGTGTTTAGACAACAGTTATACCCATTTCCTCCCAAAACGGGCTAAAACCGAGAAAACATTGATTAGAAGCAGTAAACAGCTTTGTTAGCGATTCTAGGGTCATCATGTGTTACAATCCAATGTATTTGACTGATTATAAGAGTTATAGATGGATTTGGAGTGTTTAGACAACACTTATACCCAATTTGTCCTAAAACAGGCTTAAACCGAGAAAACGGGCTAAAACTGACAAAACATTGCTTTGAGGCAGTAAACAGCTTTGTTAGTGATTCTAGGGTCAAAATGTGACTCAATCCAATGTATTTGATTAATTATAAGAGTTAGAGATGGATTTGGAGTGTTTAGACAACAGTTATACCCATTTCCTCCCAAACGGGCTAAAACCGAGAAAACATTGATTAGAAGCAGTAAACAGCTTTGTTAGCGTTTCTAGGGTCATCATGTGTTACAATCCAATGTATTTGACTGATTATAAGAGTTATAGATGGATTTGGAGTGTTTAGACAACACTTATATCCATTTTGTCCTAAAATAGGCTTAAAGCGAGAAAACGGGCTAAAACTGACAAAACATTGCTTTGAGGCAGTAAACAGCTTTGTTAGTGATTCTAGGGTCAAAATGTGACTCAATCCAATGTATTTGATTAATTATAAGAGTTAGAGATGGATTTGGAGTGTTTAGACAACAGTTATACCCATTTCCTCCCAAAACAGGCTAAAACCGAGAAAACATTGATTAGAAGCAGTAAACAGCTTTGTTAGCGTGTCTAGGGTCATCATGTGTTACAATCCAATGTATTTGACTGATTATAAGAGTTATAGATGGATTTGGAGTGTTTAGACAACACTTATACCCATTTGTCCTAAACCAGGCTAAAACCGAGAAAACGGGCTAAAACCGACAAAACATTGCTTTGAGGCAGTAAACAGCTTTGTTAGTGATTCTAGGGTCAAAATGTGACTCAATCCAATGTATTTGATTAATTATAAGAGTTAGAGATGGATTTGGAGTGTTTAGACAACAGTTATACCCATTTCCTCCCAAAACGGGCTAAAACCGAGAAAACATTGATTAGAAGCAGTAAACAGCTTTGTTAGCGTTTCTAGGGTCATCATGTGTTACAATCCAATGTATTTGACTGATTATAAGAGTTATAGATGGATTTGGAGTGTTTAGACAACACTTATACCCATTTGTCCTAAAACAGGCTAAAACCGAGAAAACGGGAAAAACGACAAAACATTGCTTTGAGGCGTAAACAGCTTTGTTAGGATTCTAGGTCAAATGTGACTCAATCCAATGTATTTGACTAATTATAAGAGTTAGAGATGGATTTGGAGTGTTTAGACAACAGTTATACCCATTTCCTCCCAAAACGGCTAAAACCGAGAAAACATTGATTAGAAGCAGTAAACAGCTTTGTTAGCGATTCTAGGGTCATCATGTGTTACAATCCAATGTATTTGACTGATTATAAGAGTTATAGATGGATTTGGAGTGTTTAGACAACACTTATACCCATTTGTCCTAAAACAGGCTAAAACCGAGAAACGGGCTAAAACGACAAAACATTGCTTTGAAGCAGTAAACAGCTTTGTTAGTGATTCTAGGGTCAAATGTGACTCAATCCAATGTATTTGACTAATTATAAGAGTTAGAGATGGATTTGGAGTGTTTAGACAACAGTTATACCCATTTCCTCCCAAAACGGGCTAAAACCGAGAAAACATTGATTAGAAGCAGTAAACAGCTTTGTTAGCGTTTCTAGGGTCATCATGTGTTACAATCCAATGTATTTGACTGATTATAAGAGTTATAGATGGATTTGGAGTGTTTAGACAACACTTATACCCATTTGTCCTAAAAAGGCTAAAACGAGAAAACGGGCTAAAACCGACAAAACTGCTTTGAGGCAGTAAACAGCTTTGTTAGTGATTCTAGGGTCAAAATGTGACTCAATCCAATGTATTTGATTAATTATAAGAGTTAGAGATGGATTTGGAGTGTTTAGACAACAGTTATACCCATTTCCTCCCAAAACGGGCTAAAACCGAGAAAACATTGATTAGAAGCAGTAAACAGCTTTGTTAGCGTTTCTAGGGTCATCATGTGTTACAATCCAATGTATTTGACTGATTATAAGAGTTATAGATGGATTTGGAGTGTTTAGACAACACTTATACCCATTTTGTCCTAAAACAGGCTAAAACCGAGAAAACGGGCTAAAATCGACAAAACATTGCTTTGAAGCAGTAAACAGCTTTGTTAGTGTTTCTAGGGTCAAAATGTGACTCAATCCAATGTATTTGATTAATTATAAGAGTTAGAGATGGGTTTGGAGTGTTTAGACAACAGTTATACCCATTTCCTCTCAAAACGGGCTAAAACCGAGAAACATTGATTAGAAGCAGTAAACAGCTTTGTTAGCGTTTCTAGGGTCATCATGTGTTACAATCCAATGTATTTGACTGATTATAAGAGTTATAGATGGATTTGGAGTGTTTAGACAACACTATACCCATTTTGTCCTAAAAACAGGCTAAAACCGAGAGAAAAACGGGCTAAAACTGACAAAACATTGCTTTGAGGCAGTAAACAGCTTTGTTAGTGATTCTAGGGTCAAAATGTGACTCAATCCAATGTATTTGATTAATTATAAGAGTTAGAGATGGATTTGGAGTGTTTAGACAACAGTTATACCCATTTCCTCCCAAAACGGGCTAAAACCGAGAAACATTGATTAGAAGCAGTAAACAGCTTTGTTAGCGTTTCTAGGGTCATCATGTGTTACAATCCAATGTATTTGACTGATTATAAGAGTTATAGATGGATTTGGAGTGTTTAGACAACACTTATACCCAATTTGTCCTAAAATAGGCTAAAACCGAGAAAACGGGCTAAAACTGACAAAACATTGCTTTGAGGCAGTAAACAGCTTTGTTAGTGATTCTAGGGTCAAAATGTGACTCAATCCAATGTATTTGACTAATTATAAGAGTTAGAGATGGATTTGGAGTGTTTAGACAACAGTTATACCCATTTCCTCCCAAAACGGGCTAAAACCGAGAAAACATTGATTAGAAGCAGTAAACAGCTTTGTTAGCGTTTCTAGGGTCATCATGTGTTACAATCCAATGTATTTGACTGATTATAAGAGTTATAGATGGATTTGGAGTGTTTAGACAACACTTATACCCATTTTGTCCTAAAACAGGCTAAAACCGAGAAAACGGGCTAAAACCGACAAAACATTGCTTTGAAGCAGTAAACAGCTTTGTTAGTGTTTCTAGGGTCAAAATGTGACTCAATCCAATGTATTTGACTAATTATAAGAGTTAGAGATGGATTTGGAGTTTAGACAACAGTTATACCCATTTCCTCCCAAAACGGGCTAAAACCGAGAAAACATTGATTAGAAGCAGTAAACAGCTTTGTTAGCGTTTCTAGGGTCATCATGTGTTACAATCCAATGTATTTGACTGATTATAAGAGTTATAGATGGATTTGGAGTGTTTAGACAACACTTATACCCAATTTGTCCTAAAAACAGGCTAAAACCGAGAAAACGGGCTAAAACTGACAAACATTGCTTTGAGGCAGTAAACAACTTTGTTAGTGATTCTAAAGTCAAAATGTGACTCAATCCAATATATTTGACTAATTATAAGAGTTAGAGATAGATTTGGAGTGTTTAGACAACATTTATACCCATTTCCTCCCAAACGGGCTAAAACCGAGAAAACATTGATTAGAAGCAGTAAACAGCTTTGTTAGCGATTCTAGGGTCATCATGTGTTACAATCCAATGTATTTGACTGATTATAAGAGTTATAGATGGATTTGGAGTGTTTAGACAACACTTATACCCAATTTGTCCAAACAGGCTAAAACCGAGAAAAGGGCTAAAACCGACAAAACATTGCTTTGAGACAGTAAACAGCTTTGTTAGTGATTCTAGGGTCAAAATGTGACTCAATCCAATGTATTTGACTGATTATAAGAGTTAGAGATGGATTTGGAGTGTTTAGACAACACTTATACCCATTTCCACCCAAAAAGGCTAAAACCGAGAAAAAATTGATAAGAAGCAGTAAACAGCTTTGTTAGCGTTTCTAGGGTCATCATGTGTTACAATCCAATGTATTTGTCTGATTATAAGAGTAATGGATGGATTGGAGTGTTTAGACAACACTTATACCCATTTTCCTAAAACAGGCTAAAACGAGAAAACGGGCTAAAACCGACAAAACATTGCTTTGAAGCAGTAAACAGCTTTGTTAGTGTTTCTAGGGTCAAATGTGACTCAATCCAATGTTTTGACAATATAAGAGTTAGAGATTATTTGGAGTGTTTGTAGACGCAATATAGTTTATAAAAAAATATTAGTTTAAATTTTAACTTAAAAATTAGAGATAAGTCTTGGTTAAGCATCACACTACTTGATATGATGATAGCGATGCGTTCTAGAAAGAACCATAGCGACGGGAAATGAAAAGTGCTAGAAAATGCTTATCTAGCGGTTTCGAAATCATATTACGCCAGTACTAAAAAAAAAGGTCACGAAGTAATTAATAATAGGCCACCCATTTCTCGAATTAAATTGCCACGAAATTTGTGCCATTTGAAAAGTATAAGTAAAGTCAAAGTTATCTATAATCTAGAATACGATCTGTTTGTCTAGTAGTTAGACGAGTTTATTAAAAATTAGCTTCTTCATCCTTTTTTGGATTAAGACCAATTACTCCAAAGCAAGAAATCTTACAAACAGGATTAAAATGAACCTACAAAACAAATTTCTAAACAGCTACTAATAAACAGGCATCGGAAAAGTTTGTCCAAAAACGTATTTTGATGAGCAATGAACTGTTCCGATGTTGATTAATTTTTATAGTCTACAATAAACGCAAGAGATATTGTTGCCCAAAGAATAATCAAATATTTTATTTTATTTTAATTTGTTTGACATTAATATATTTCAGCTTCTAGTAGAGGGATCTTAGCGATAGTTATGTTAATTTGGCCAAAATAGATAGTAAATTTTAACACTAGCACTATCTTTTTTGTGGAGTTGCCACCGATCGCATTAGACACTAGTATAAACTTCTAGATAGGAGGAAACTAATAGGAAATTTCTAAGCTTTATATCTCAAAAATAACTTGATATGGGAATCCTTTTTAAAATTAACAAAAATAAATAAATTGGAATTAGTTTTACCTATGTTGAAAATTAACAAAAGATTTCATTGGCTACCACGTATCAATATTACCGTTATAGAGGTTAAAAAACTACTTAGGTTTGTTAGAACAAATGTATTTTTTAATACAAATGGTAGAATAAACCAATCGAACCTCAACTATGAACTAAAAATGAGTTTTTTTTAAAGCTCATATAATATCTGAATATTATGGGACAATATTTATATCTATTAGAATGTTCAAAAGTTCAAAAATATGATTTATATATATCTATTAGAATGTTCCGTAAATACTAATATCCAAGTAAAAGAAATGTCACCGTCTACTCTTTTAAGAAAAAAAAAAAAAAAATTACTGTCTAACTTTGTTATTCGTTTAACAATTGTTATCTTTTTATTTTCATTTTTCTATGTTTTGTCACCCACAATAGTGGTAGATTTATTTCGGACCAATTTCTATTCACCAAAACCGATTTGCTAGCACAAGATATTATGGAGAAAATATAATAAAACAATAGGTGTGATTGATAATATATATAAAGTTGTACAAGAAAACTGTAAATTAAGCGTAAAACTGTATGAAATAAACAAAATTGTTAAAAATAATGTATATAAAAATTCTACAAAAAAAAAATAGAAAGTAAGGCTTTTGTGATGGTAATTATCAAAGTGGTACACGTTATACCAAACTGTAAAGATGTTTTGGTGAAATAGTAGAATACAAGAATTAGTTACTCAATCAAAACAATGCAATTCGGTGGGGTATGTTAGAAGATTTTACCATAATTAATTTAATATGAACACACGTTGTATGTTTTGAACGTTGACTCGTCAATTCACGATCTGAATATCTAAAAGGGATAGATGCGCTTGCTGACCCTTGCTGTGTGTCAAGTTCAAAACTTTGGAATATTGAATTGTTTGTTAAATTCTGTTTTAGTTCTCTTAAATACTATTAGTTGGACAAACTAATACTTTAAAGATTATGTTTAGGTGCTTGTATCTTCTGTATGTTTATCATCAACTAGATTGTAAAATCTGGCTTTCATACTCTTTCTCAGTTCAACTTCTCCGATCAGAATTTTTTCTCTTTTTCTCTTACTTTCAAAGACTGTAAGATTTAGGCACGAATCTTCTTTGGTATGGATTTTTAATAGATATTTTTATGTGTTTCATCTCAAATTTTTCAAATTAATAACTATAAATTTTCCTAATCAAATTAAACGTAGGGTTTTAATCGATCCATCACCTTACAAAAGTCTTGAGGCAAGTAATAATTCTCTAAATTTGCTTAAATTTGGTGCAAACTGATTCGTTGATCTGTGTTGTTTCATCGTTTTCATACGCAACCATCTCTTTTTAGACCTTCGTGTACAAGTAACAACATCTCCACGTACTGTTGTCTCATCTTCGACTATGTTAACCGAAGAAATCTAAGATGATCGCTCATCGCTTATAAAGTGATATATAAAAGTCTAGTGAGAAATAATACTTAGGTTCTTGATATTTTATGAATCGTCTTTCATTTTTTCTGCTAAATGTGAAATTATGCTATTATGTTGGACGTTTAGACCAACTCCAGGGCAGCAAGGCTGTAAAGGTTTCCTTCAAAAAATATTGTTTTAATCATATATATAATTATATATATTTATTAATAATAACCACTAAAAATTTGACAACTGTTTATATTTACTAAGAAACAGCAACTGAAAGAACAATTCTCTTCTTCTTCCTTTCTTTTATTATTATATTAATATATATTAGCAATTCTGCTGATTAGGAAATGCTCTTAGAGTTTAAATTTGGATTGTTGGATGGAAAAACATCTGAAAATCCGATTGGTTTAAGACACATGTCTTTTGTTTTTTACACATTTTGTATTGTTAAAGCTGATGTGTATTAATTTTTTATTTTGATTAGTTTTTCAGATTTAGTTTTTTAGATGAAGTGTCACTATCAGAAAGCATGAAAAATGCTGATGAGACTCAATTCTTTTTATTATATGGATTAATTTGTCGTCTGTTATAACATGTTATACAATTGTATCTAACATAAAGTACAAAGTTGCAGCTCTCTAATGGAAAGTTTTACTTCAGCTATTTCAAAAGATAGATATGATAAGTTTTTTTTTTTTTTGTCGAGATTGATTATATTGATGTATATAAAATCCAGATACAATTGGTTCTGAAGCCATGTTGGTGGTCAAAAACACTTAAGTAAAAGAAGAAAAATTACATTTTGCAAGTAAATGAACAACATTATTACAACATCTCTTTGTGAAAGCAAATTGGATTTCATGAAACTTGTTGGCCCAGCATTTGATACTTTTTATAATATTCTCCAATGTGATATCAACTTTTTGGTTGTTTAGGATTTTTGTTAAAACTTCAGAGTCCCCTTCAAACAAAATGAGGTTATTCGTTTTATTAATGTTTGTTGTATCGCCGCTTGGAGTGCTTTTGCTTCAGCTTCAAGAGGTTATGATGTAGTCCCAAGAATCAAAGAGCCCCATCCATTAGATATCCCATTCTTGTCTCGGAGTATCCAGCCATCTTTTGCAAGGGTAGAGTGATGATTATACGCCGCATCATAGTTACATTTCAATAATGGTGTGTTCGGCCGTTTCCAAAAGACATTTGAGTCAGGATGTATTTGTGACTGGTGACGACTTATTTGAGGATTATGAGTATGCTAATCAACAACGTCTCCTTTGACTCGTAGAACAACAATTATTGGATTCTCTTGTAAGATGATTGTTTCTCAGATTTAGAACTTCAAGTGTACTGAAATTTCCCACGCAACGAGGGATTGAACCATTAAATTTGTTGGTAGATAGATCAAGAATGACTAGAGAGGGCAACGCACATATGAAAGATGGAATCCTTCCGGTGAAATTGTTGTTGGAGCCAAACAAGTTACTCATAGATGACTGCAAGGCAGATTTCGTTAATATTTCGAAACCGGTGAAAGTGTTATTGGAAAGATTCACGTACGTCAGATTTGGTAGCATCCATAACCAGCCAGGAACTTGACTTTTGAATTTGTTGTTCGAAACGTCTATTGAGTAAAGGTTGCGAAGGTTCTTTAATACAGTAATTGAGCCGGAGAAACCATTGTTCTGTAACTGAACCGTAAAGAGCGTCTCACAGTCTCCGAGCGACTCCGGGATTTCTCCGGTGAGATTGTTCGTATACACAACCACACCTAGAAGCTTATCTCCTTTACACAAATTCACCGGTAACTTCCCGGTTAACTGATTCTCTGAAACTTCAAACCGCTCCAACTTCGAATTAAACCCAATATCCGCTGGTATTTCTCCGGTTAACTTGTTCCTGAAGATCTTCAACTCCATTAATTGCGGTAATTTCCCGATAACCGACGGGATTTCTCCGGTTAACTCGTTGTAAAACAAGTTCAAACCCTCTAATTTCTTTAGATTTCCGATTGATACCGGAATCGAACCGGTTAAATTATTAGTAGAGAGATCAAGCATTACCAAGTTATCTGCCGAGATAGATTTGGGGATCTCTCCGGTTAGATCATTATCGAAGAGATAAAGTTCAGTGAGATTCTTCAACCCGAATAAACCATCTGGGACCCGACCCGTTAAATTATTGACCGATAAGTCAACGTGAATAAGATCCGTCATGTTTTCGAAATCAACGGCTGAGGTTTCTCCGATCAGATTCATCTCCGATAACCACATGTACTTGAGTTTCTTCAGTTTCCCAAACTCCGTCGGAAGCTTCGCCGGAGTAAACTTATCGTTCAACGCCAACCGAAGCTCTTCGAGCTCGGACAAGTCTCCGATCTCCGATGGAACGTGCCGTCAAATTCGCTCATGTAGATATTCAAAACCTTGAGCTTCGAGATCCGTCCGATGTTTTTTGGGATATCTCCGGCGAAGGAGTTAGCCGCGAGATCGAGATACTTAAGTTCCGGTGAGAGACGGTTGATGTCGTCGGGTAGCGAGCCGTTGAAGTAGTTCTGAGAGAGATCGAGGTACTGAAGCTTCGTGCAGTTGTAAAGAATCGTTGGAAACTCACCGGAGAAGTAATTAAACGACAAATTTAGGTATTTGAGATTCGGGAAATCGCAAATCGTCGGCGGAACAGTCCCGGTAAAGTTCTGGTTCTGGATGTTAATCTCGGTGACATTTCCGGCGGTGCAAGTGATCTCCGACAGTTGCACGGTGGAGATGTGTCGTTCCATAGTCGGAGAGACGGTGGGTTGCCGAGAACTCGTTTCAGGTTTAAAAGCGTTGACCGGTCGTTGATTTGGGAAAAGACAGATACGGGTATTGAGGTGAGGACGAAGAAATGAATGAGTAAGGGTACAAACAGTCATTCTATAAACTTTTGGTTGGTCGAGGTTTTGAGGAAAATTTCCGCAACCGAGTTTGACTGGTAAACGTGTGGAAAGGATATGAATTTGGAAACTCTTTTTGATAAAACAAATTTGAAACTTTTATAGAGAGGTTTGTTTACATTAGGTGTAGTCATCCACTAGATTTGAGCCGTTATTATCAAACCCATGACATCTCCAATCTATAGTCTTTCTCTTTTCTAAGCCAATAGTACAATCTTGGACATTTTGTGTAAGGCTTGGCACTCAATCTTCTCTTCCTACTTATTCTCTAACAACAAAGAATTATCAGTTAACAACCAAGAGAAGTCATAGGACATGGGGGATAACATTATATGTTGTATACAACGTCTAAATAGTTTGTACTAATACCATTAACTGCATCAACATCCGAACTCAAACCAGTGACCAAAAAAAAAAAAAAAACAACCCAAAAGGGTAGACAGTTCATTCGACAGACAAAAGTAAACCTAATAAAAGAAGAAGAGCATTGTTTCTTAAGAACGTCTTGGATTGATAATAGCCATGAGAGGATAGAGCTTCTGAGAGGTTAAGCCATAGGTATCCACATTCTCTTCCTCGCCATCTCTAAGCTTCCATTCAAATTCTTGAACTAATCTCCCAATAGCAATGCCTGCCATTAGAGATGCTTGAAGTGCACCAGCGCAAACCCTCTTTCCCGCTCCGAACGCCATTGTCTTGTGAAGATCCGACGATTCGTATTTTCCATTATCTAGAAACCTCTCGGCAACCATTCCTCTGGTCTCTCCCAACGCTTCTTGTCCATGTTGCATCCATATATGTTTATTGCTATCTACACATCAAGATTCCAAAACTAGACTTTGTAATGAACTTTAAATGTAATACGTATACAAGACTTATTTGTTCACCCCTAGTGAGGGGTTCAGTGACGATGAGAATTTACCTCACTTCCTGCAGGGACATGATAGCCTCCGATTTGGGTATCCTCGTGGGCATAGCGAATGGGAACTAGAGGAGCCGGACTGTATTTCCTAAGTGTTTCATGGAAGACTCCATTGAGATAAGGAACTTGAGGCAATTGATCTTCTTTGATAGTTTCTCCTCCGCAGACATTTTGTATTTCTTTACACAGACGATCTTGGACACTTGGATGCTTTGCAAGCTCATAGATCGCCCATTCAGTTGTGACTAAAGTAGTGTCAGCTGTCTCGATGATCGTCTCCCAAACCAAGATTGCAATTTGCTCCATGGTTAGTGTTTTGGCTTCCGACATCAAGTAGTTTAGATAAGCAATCATCATCCTGTTTTTGAGTAGAGTAGGGATCAGATCAGAGGAGTGAGTAAATAAAGGACGACAGTTGAACAAAACATACCATTTCAGAATCATTCTGCTTCAGTCGATCTTGAATAAGAGCATTCATCACAGCGAGTCTACGTTTATGCATTTGCTGGATTCTTGTTTCGAAACTTTTATTCGGAATCCATTTCAAGTATGGGAAGAAGTCTCTCCAATCAACATCAATTGCACCCTCCATCATGTCATGTACTAAAATCTTGAAGATCTCGTCTCTAGACAAAGTCACACCGAGTTCCTTAACGTAAATGGACTCTACATCTTTCCCAAAGGCCTGTTGAAAAAAAAAACACAACTTTCATATCTTCTTGTGACCACACAAATAATAGTAATGTGGGTTTTCTTAACAAATACTCACTTGCTTCAAGGCCACTCCGAAAAGCTCATGCTCGAATATAGCCCTGAAGTTTACAGGTTCTTGTGGATGGTCCCTCGTGTGGGCATGCAACTTGGAAGACACATTTTCAATGAGGGTATCTCTGTAGTGTCTTTTTCGTTTCTGCAAAAAAAAATCCCACACAACAGACCTTAATCACTTTGCTTCAAAAGTATACCGAGGAGAAGCGGCAGGACGAATGAACTGTGAATTCACCTGTGCATTAGCACCCAAAAGGCCATTCAAGATACACCGTTTCACCAATTTGTGGAAATCATAATCATCATAATCTTGTAGCAACCATAGATTTGTCACAAGTGAGGACCGTCAACGCTTTTGACAACTTCCTTGTTGAAATGGATGAAAACCGAGTAACCATGGCCTGAAAACAAACCACAATAAAGAACACCCTATCATCCAACTCTTCCAATGATCAGAGAGTGCATCAACTCAGATTTCCACATAAGCAAATCAGTTCAGTTTAGTATCACAAACACAAGAACTAAGGGACCTCTTGATCATTATAAGTAGTGTAAGGCTTATATCAGTAAACAGGTTCCAAACCTATCAATCAAACTTATAAAGCTAACCTCTTTTGCAGTCTCAGTTGAATTGAGAACTATAAGAGAGGAAGAACCCATCTTTATAGAGTAAATAGGACCATAAACCTCTGACCATCTAGTGAAAGTCTTGTGAGGTTTCTTCTCTGTTAGTTCCAGCAAGTTGCCAATAACCGGAAACCCTGGCACAACTGCATAGATAAAAAACAACAATAAAGCTCTTAAAGTTCCAATTTTTAAGTGATCCTTCCTTAATCACATAAATCAAACACAAGTCTCAAACTTTAGTGATCCAAACAATCATAAACCCAAACCCATGAATCACAAAACCCAGATAACTTAGCATCGGGGGAAAGAATAACAAACCTGGAACAGAGGGGAGAGTAGAAACTTCAGACATGTTCTTTCTGGTACAGGAGAGTAGTTTCTTGAAGAAGATGATGAAGATGGAGGAGGAGACAACAAAACCAAGGAGAATGGAGAAGAAAGCCATGGAGGGAGAGTGATTGGTGTGTTGTTGATGTTATTTAAGAGAAGACAATGATGAAGTAAAGCATTCATTTTGTATAGTGAAGAGAAGGGAAAGATTGGATTTTTCCTCTTTATTGGCATTTGGGAAGTTTTTTGTTTGGATTTTACCAAAATCTATCCGTTCTATGATCCTCCTCATGCCGCATCAGTTTGTCTATGTTTATCTTCTTATCAAAAACAAACTCTAAATATAAATGAGTGACATGATATGATTAAATTAATGTTATAGACTCATAAAGTGCAAAAGAAGAAAATATAATAGTAAAGGAAGGATATATCATATATTCTAATAGATAACACATAACTAAAATAGTAAAAATAACAAATAATCAAACTACTAGATAACAACCCGCACATAGTGCGGTATAAAATAATTATTTAATTTTTACTGTAATTTTTATTTACAAAAATTTATATATATTGGGTAATTGAAATATTTAAATTCGATTGTATAGTATATATTTATAAAAAAATGGTATAATAATTAAATTTAACCCGTAAGAGTTATTATAATCAATCTTATATTATTATATCATATGAACAAAGAGTTCTTAAAATTCATTTTAAAGATTTTATAAAAATATAATTAAAGGATATAATTAAGTTAGAAAAATAATAAAAAAATAATTTTGGGTGTTAATTGTATTTTTGGAAAAACACAATGATAAAAAAGGAATTATTTTTAAAAACTGTTGACAAAATAAAGGAAAGAGTGTCATGAGCTCTGTAATGCTGACACCTCAGATTTTTGCCAAAATGTTCCTCTATTAATATATAGGGGATTGAGAGAAATCAAGAAAATGGTTATGGTATAAAAAATGAAATAACTAGTTTTTTAAGTTTTTTTAGGAGACAAAAATCCTAAACTACCTATAGGCTGCAACATTGAAAAAAAAATATAGTTGTAATTGTGGATTACATGTGATTGTAAAAATTTGCATGTAATTATGTGGCCGATCTAGAAATTTTTTAATGGGTTGTGATGCAGCATGCCTTTTGTCTTTCCTTTTGTGTTCTTATTTAGTTGGGTTTTGTTTTTACCGTTCTCTTTTCTAGGTTTTACGTTTTGTTTCTCGTCAAGCTTTAGTCGACTAAAGCAGGGGAACCTTTTGCTCGTGAGCACAAACCCAAATTGAAACAATACGGTGAACAGGGATCGAGATAGAGAAGATAATAGGTGGGAGTCGGGTGTCAAACTCGATTACCAGAGTTTCATGGAAGCATTGGGGAGATGAGCTGTTAGATTGGCTCACCGTTGTGGATGAGATCATGGAATTCAAACACGTTCCTGAGGATAAAAAGGTTGTCTTAGTGGCCACCAAGTTTCGGAGACGAGCGGCGTCATGGTGGACGCAACTCAAAGCCACCCGTCGCGAGCGGGAAAGGGGAAGATCGAGTCGTGGACCAAGTTGCAGAAACATTAAAGACATGTTCCTGCCACAAAATATGAACGTACGATGTACACGCGACTACAAAACTTGCGACAAGGAGCATGTACGGTGGATGAGTATGCTGTATGAATTATTTTGCTGATTACGAGGAACGAGATCTTTGACAGTGAAATCCAATTGGTATCTCGCTTCATTGGGGATTAAACCTCAACTCCAGAGTTCGTTGGCTCAATTTGATCCGACCAACCTCGCAGAAGCTCATCGGAGGCTGTAGTCTTTGGCAATAGTTTTAGGGTTAACCCGACGTGGAATACAACTAACCGATCATGCAATTTGGCGGGGTCAGCGCGGAGACTAGCAAACAATATTTGTTAACAAAAGAAGGGGAAGCTACGGCGGCTACGGTGGGGTCAATAGCTCCCGAAGGGCAACTTCCTCGTCGCTCTACGCGACCGAATGCTTTGTGTTGTTTCACTTGTGGTGAGCAGGGTCATCTCATGATGGCGTGTCCTCAAAGACTAGGCGTGGGTTGTTGCTAGACGAGGTTGTGTGGGATGACGACGGTGTTGAGGAGGGTGAAAACACCGTAGATTTGCAAGAAGACCGCAATGAATGTGATACAGGGCTGATGTTAGTGGCTCGTGTCTGCTTAGCTCCTGCTGTTTGTGAGGAACCATGGCTGCGTACGAACACATTTTCAATCAACCTGTACGATAAAAGGAAAGGTCTGCAAGTTGTTGAATGATAACTCGGGTAGTATCAAAATGTCAAATGGATGCAGGGTGTGCAGAAGATTAGCACTTAGAAAGCTGGGTCTATAGCGAGAAGCACATTCCCTTACTCTTACAAGCTCACATGGCTTAACAAGGGAACGGACATCCGCATTCTCACGCCGCCTTGGTCTCGTTATCTATTTGGCAAATTTTACAAAGACAGAGTAATAGTTTTGTGATTTGTTGTTCCATTAATGGATGTCGGACATGTGAATTTGGGGCGTCCTTGGCAGCTAGTGATGATCGAGAAGTGTCGCATAATGCTATAATGCAAGACTAACGTGATATGTTTTGTCTTTGACAACAAACGTATTGTGTTATTGCCAAACCTGGAACCGCCATTGTTACGTCAAATACGACGGTAAAAGGAGTGGTTGTGGCAAGGTCAGAGTAGGGTAGTAGTGTCGCAAGGAGATAAGGTGATGTTTTGTTCGTCAACTGTGTTTGAAGAGGAATTTAAGGACATAGATTTTTGCGGTTGTGCTACTTTCGACTAGCAGTTCTCGAGCATTGTTGTTGTTCGTCATTTTTTAGCACCGTGGCTGTATAAAGATTTGCTTTGCAAGATTTAGGCATTTTTCGGAATGTCTTTCCGTCAGAGCTTCCAAGGGCTTGCTTCTCTCCCTCCGGAGTATATACAACACCAGATTGACTTTTCTCCGGGAGCAGCTCTTCCAACAGGCCTCATTACCGAATGAGCCCACAGGAGCATGAGAAGCTACGACGACAGGTTGAAGATCTCGTCGCCAAAGGTTATGTACGTGAGAGTTTAAGCCCATGCGCGGTTCCTGCCCTGCTATTCCTAAGAAGGACGGTTCATGGAAAATGTGCGTGGACAGCTGTGCCATCAATAAGATAACCATCCGTTATCGTTTTCCCATTCCCCGACTAGACGACTTGCTTGATCAAATCGGGACTGCTACAATCTTTCGAAGCTGGATTTAAAGAGTGGTTACCATCAAATTCGTATTCGTCCTGGAGATGAGTGGATGATGGCTTTTAAATTCGGGAAGGGTTATTTGAATGGTTGGTGATGCCCTTTGGAATCTCTAATGCACCAAGCACTTTCATGAGGTCATGAATCAGGCATTAAGGCCTTTTATCGGTAAGCTTGTGGTTGTATATTTTGACGACATATTGATTTTTAGTACGTCAATTGTAGCCCATCAAGATCATCTGCGTCAAGTCATGTTGATACTTCGCCGAGAAACTTTTTTTGTGGCTCGACAAAAGTGTGAGTTCGGAGTCAGTAGTGTGTTGTCCTTGTTATGTGGTTTCTTCGAATGGACTGTCTATAGACATGAGCAAAGTCGAGGCCATTAAGTCATGGCCTGTGCCAAAGACTGTTATGGAGGTGCGAAGTTTCCATGGTTTGGCGTCGTTTTATTGTCGTTTTGTTCCTTAATTTAGCTTTATATTGGCTCCTTTGACGGACTGAATGCGGGATGGAAGGTTTGTTTGGTCGGATGCAGCTCAAGACGCCTTTGATCGCGTGAAGCATAAATTAACATCCGCCCCTATATTGGTCTTCTGGACTTTGAGCTGCCATTTGAACTCCACTGTGATGCCTCTAAACTCGGCATTGGTGCGGTGCTTAGTCAACAGACTCATAATGTGGCTTATTTTAGTGAGAAGTTGTCCGAAGCACGAAGCCGCTATAGTACTTACGATGTTGAATTCTATGCTGTGGTGCAAGCAATTAAGCATTGGCGACATTATCTGGTGCATCGAGAGTTTGTTCCGTTTACGGACCATGACGCTCTTAAACACCTTGAGAGTCAATCAAGGTCTCTGCCCGTCATGCCTCATGGATTGCTTATTTGCAGCAGTTTACGTTCTCCATACGTCATAAAACAGGCAAATTGAATCGCGTGGCTGATGCGTTGAGTCGCCGTCACACTTTGTTATCGACGATGCATGTTGCTGTCCGGGATTTGCTTCATTCTTGGAACTGTACGCGACTGACCCTTTCTTTAGTTCCATCTTTGAGGAGGTTTCAAGCGGTTCACGTTCAGATTTCATATCACGGATGGGTTCCTTTTTCGTGGGGTCCAACTGTGTGTTCCGGATTGCAGTTTGCGGCTTATTATGATTGAAGAGTTACACTCGGAGGGACATGTGGCCGTGATACAACCCTACAGTTGGTTTATGCGTCGTATTATTGGCCTTCGTTGCGACGGGATGTGGAGAGATTTGTGGAACGTTCCGCGCTTGTCAATTGGCCAAAGGTACAGCTTCCAATTGCTGGTTTATATCTTCCTCTTTCTGTTCCTACTCAACCTTGGACAGATGTGAGTATGGATTTCATTCTTGGCTGCCACGGACGCAGAGGGGGAAACGACTCAATCTTGTGGTTGTTGATCGTTTTCAAGATGGCTCATTTTGTGCCTTGTAAGAAGACGATGGATGCTCTGCGCGTTGCACAACTTTTTTTTTCAGGAGGTTTATCGCCTGCACGGACTGCCTACATCTATTGTCTCTGATAGGGATACGAGGTTTTTAAGCCATTTTTGGAGGTCGGTCTAGAAGATGTTACATACTAGCTTAGACATGAGCACCGCGTATCATCCTCAGACTGATGGTCAAACGGAGGTGACCAATCGCGCTTTGGAGATATGTGAGGAGTCTAGTCGGTGATAATCTTCGGACGTGGGAATCTCGTTTGTGTCAAGCAGAATTTCACATAACCATGCGACTAACCGCAGTTCCGGTTTTTGTCCGTTTGAGATTGTGTATAGTTTGTTGCCACGGGGTCCGTTGGAGTTGACCGCAGTTCCTGACATGCTTCGTTTTCATGGCCGTGTTGTGGATTTTGTGGACGCTTTGAAGGAGACGCATCACGAGCCCGTCATCAGCTTGAACTCTCTGCTCAGCGTTACAGACAAGGCCGATTTCTAAACGGCGGGAGTTAGTTTTTCAACCAGGCGACAAGGTTTGGGTGGTTCTGACTCGGGACCGGATGCCTGTTCATGAGTATAATAAGCTTTGTTCACGCAAGATAGGTCCTGTTGAGGTCTTGGAACGTATCAATGATAATGCTTATCGTTTACAACTGCCGTCTCATATGAAGATTTCCAACGTCTTCAATGTCAAGTTTTTTGTCCAAGTTCAGAGGTGACAACGATGATCTAGATTCAGAGACAATCTTTTTCAAACCGGAGGGACCTGATGCAGCGTGCCTTTTGTCTTTCCTTTTGTGTTCTTATTTAGTTGGGATTTGTTTTTACGGTTCTCTTTTCTTGGGCTTTACGTTTTGTTTCTCGTCAAGCTTTAGTCGGTTAAAGCTTAGGTTTCTTGTTTGTATAAATAACCTCTCAGCCGTACGGAGGAGGACAACTTTATTGAATAATATACAGAGCTTTAAGCTTCTCTTTCTCTTGTTTATCGGCTATTCACATTGAATCAACGATCTACAAGTTTTCTCGTCTTTTGTTCGGCTATTCCCAAAATCAACGAACGATTGACAACCCTTTTGTTTGGTTATTCTCCGGAATCAACAGACACAAGGTTTATCACAGGTTACGCTGCGCCAGGTTGAAAAAATAACTTAAGTTTTTATAGATATAAATATAAAAATATTTTATAAATCATCCTACTACTTTTCATATCCTAAAATCTCTTTTTCAGATTTCATTTAAAATAAATATAAAATAAGATCTCTCGATGAAACAAACTAATTAATAACGCAAAATTGATCTTTGATCTGATTGCGTCTATGAATTTTCACAATCTTTTATTGCTGAAAGATATATGTCAACAGTTCAGTAGCAACATGCATACAAAATCAAAACCAATTTTAAAAGCCTATACATTAAAGAATGTGATATATTTTTTCGAAGTTTTCACTAATATAAAAGCATGTTTCCAAGAGATTTCAAATGAGAAATGTTTTATCATTTCAAGCATTACAATGTAGATATCTAATTCTTGTTTAAGAAATTCTATTCCTCTTGAGAAAACCATCAGATATAAAACTTAAATAACTTCATCAACTTTGAGTATTCAAATTCAAAGAACACATCAGAGGGAGATAAAGAAGAAGTACACATAAGCAGTTCAGTGTTCACCTCGTTAAAATGATCGTTGTTGCAAATCCAAAATAGCATAATAGACATTTTGCAAATACTCAAAAACATTTTACAACACTTTTCTCAATTACGTAATATTTCATTTTATGTATTGTCTATGTTTATTTGTGTTTATATAAACTTCTTAACAAATAGTATCTTTTATAATTTGTTGAAACGAAAATTTGTATGTAGATCATAGTTTTTGAATGAATGTTAATTTGTAAGAATTTTACTATCAAAATTAGTAATAACCAAAT
>JALLKC010000305.1:0-48131 GCA_024034495.1 Camelina laxa | reverse complement strand
GATACAAATTAACCGTGCAAGGAAGGATACTATTAGAGAAATGGCAAAAAAGACAAAGAAGCAAAATGCCGATAATGTTTGACCAAAAAATGGTAAAGAAACGTTATGTTCTATGCAACATAAACTAAAAATAATAATACAATTAAATAAATAGAGGAAGAGAGAGTCTATTGGTCAAAGTCTGACATTCTTCAAGACCCGAACATAGATAACATCTATAAATACCTCATTTGGTTCATTCCCATATTTCACCAGCAAACATTCTTAATACAACAACCCCATATTGCACCTACATCACTCCCTCGTGTACAATTCCCTCACAAGAATTAAAGAAAATACACGCATATTTTTTCTTTTGTTCTTATACATAAATAGTTTGAGAGATCGGGATGGAGTTTCTTGAGGTGCCTCGAGTTTGGTACATGTTCTTCAACGTTTCCGTTGTAGTTATTTGCCTTGTGTTCTTCAAGCTCTTCTTGCGTTGCTGGATATTGCCAGTTCGAACTCAAAAGAAGCTTAGGGATAACGGATTTTTAGGTCCACAACCTAGTTTTCCATTAGGAAACCTTAATGACATGAAGAAGCTGAAGATGGCTTCGTTAATGGTGGATAATAACAAATTTTCCACTATTATCAACCATGACATACACTCCATTGCACTTCCACATTTCGCTCGGTGGCAAAAAGACTACGGTACTAATCAGTCTCCATTCTTACATGTATTTTATTAAGTTCCGGACATTCATATATACCATATGATCGGTTTGGCTACCAACATTACTATATGTAATTATTAACATTTATCATTGGTTACGTCTTATGTAACGCAGGGAAAGTGTTTGTTTACTGGCTAGGGATAGAGCCGTTCGTGTACGTTGCGGATCCTGAATTCTTGAGTGTCATGTCGAAAGGTGTATTGGGGAAGAGTTGGGGGAAACCAAATGTTTTCAAGAAAGACAGAGAGCCAATGTTTGGTACCGGTTTGGTTATGGTCGAAGGTGACGATTGGACAAGACATCGCCACATCATAACTCCTGCATTTGCCCCTCTTAATCTTAAGGTATAATTATAATCATTACTCTTTTTTAACGTTTACATTGGCAAGAGTCCAAATTGTAGAAAATTAATAGGGTGACTAATCTATTTCAACAAATTAGACTTTATAGTCCTTCCTCAAAAGCATGAGCCACCATTTTTCATGACAAATAATTTTCAAGGTCTTATGGTGTTAAAAAGAATATTGATAAAGTTATTAGACTCATTCAATTCAAAAGGGTCATACTAGAATATTTCTCATTTTCTCATTACTTTTAATTGATCGTCATAATTATTAGGCAATGACAAACATGATGGTGGAATCAATCTCCAACATGTTGGATCGATGGACGATACAAATAAACTCGGGCAATCCCGAATTTGACATGGAAAGCGAGATCATAGGAACAGCTGGTGAAATAATCGCCAAGACAAGCTTCGGAGTCACGGGAGAAAATGGAGTTCAAGTCCTCAAAAACCTAAGAGCTGTGCAATTCGCTCTCTTCAACTCAAATCGCTACGTAGGCGTACCGTTCAGCAACATTTTGAATTTCAAGCAAAACGTTAAAGCAAAGGAGCTAGGCCGAGAGATCGATGGTCGCCTTTTGTCGTTCATAAACGAACGGAAGAGGTCTTTAGTCAAAGGTGACGACCAAGGCCACGATCTTCTCGGAATGTTGCTTAAGGCGGATCATACAGGGAATTTTACGGCAAAGGAGCTTGTGGACGAATGCAAGACGTTCTTCTTCGCTGGCCACGAGACGACGGCTTTAGCACTCACGTGGACGTTCATGCTTCTTGCGATCCATCCCGAGTGGCAAGATACAATCAGGGAAGAGATTAGGCTAGTCATCGGAGATTCCAAGATTGAATATAACAAACTTGCCGGACTAAAAAAGGTACGTTACCAAACACAGTACACAACAATTCACGTGCTTAATTATATGCATGCATACATACATTATACTTGGACGCGTTCACAAAGTAATCTAAAATTTGGCATGTTCACATTTTCTTTATAAAAAAAGAAAAAGAAAGAGAAGTTAATGCACGTAAATGTGGATATAATGTAGCCTGATACTACATAATTAATATACACCTAAAGTATATTTTAAGCCTAATTAATATACATCTGACCACTGTGGTCAAAGTCTAATGGTCACAAAGAAGTCAAAATATACGAAACGTACTAGATCAAAGCATAGAGGCGCGTCGCCTCTCTAGATCAAAACTAGTCAACGACTGCGCTGGCAAATAAGTGAAGCACTCACGTTATCTGATGATATCTCTACTCATAATGCATATTCTATCTGTTTTTATCCATGACAAACACGTGTGACACAAGTGTCATTAGTCGTACTTTAATTAAATACTAATTAACACTTCATAATTAAAAATTGATTGAATCGCTTACCTCTCTGAATTTTGTATAAATATTAACGAAACAAACTTGTGAATCATTAAATGCAGATGAGTTGGGTGATGAACGAGGTTCTCCGGCTATATCCGCCTGCGCCTAACGCACAACGACAAGCTAGGACAGACATTGACGTGAACGGCCGAGTGATTCCAAACGGAACAAACATTTGGATCGATGTGGTGGCGATGCACCACGACGTAGAGTTGTGGGGAGACGACGTTAACGAGTTTAAGCCGGAGAGATTCGACGGCGATTTGTACGGTGGTTGTAAGAACAAGATGGGTTTTATGCCGTTTGGTTTCGGAGGGAGGATGTGTATCGGTCGGAATTTGACGACCATGGAGTACAAGATTGTCTTGTCATTGGTTTTGTCCCGGTTTGAAATCTCGGTTTCGCCCGGGTATCGTCATTCGCCGACGTATATGCTCTCTCTTAGACCAGGTTACGGTTTGCCTCTAATTGTGAAACCACTTTAGCTTGCATTAACGCACAAATTACAAAAAAAAAAAAAAAAGTTTTTACTTTTTGAGTTTGATTAGGATCAATTTTCTTTTTTGGTCGGCAGATCAAAATTTAAGGTCGCGACTTCTTTTTTTTTCAGTATACATTTGTAGACATGTGTCTTGTTTTTCCGGATACGGGAATTACCTCTTTTTGTATTTCTTTGTAATTTCACTAATTAAATGCTATGGATATATATATATATATATACGTTTTTTCAGAAAAAGATGGTGTTTGTGTTCTTTTCTTGGGTTAAAGGAAATCTATTATTCTCTTTGTTCCAAATTAATTATCTTGAATTTTGTTTCAAATTAGATGCTCGTTTTTGACAAAGTTTTCAATTTTATTCATATCTTTTAACTTTATTAATGATATCAAAATAAAACAATACTACAAAAGTAAGAGTCAAAATATAATGTTATATTAAAATATACCTAGAAAAACCTTAAACAACAACTAAAACGTATAGAGTGTTAACTAGCAATAATTTAGGTTTGTTTCACTGAAAATGTCGTTTTTTTTTTAATGTGATTATAAACTCTTTTTTTTTTTTAATTTACTCCTCACATAAAATCCCAATGTGATTGTTTTAAACCAATTTTTTAAAGTTAGTCTTCACCTGAAAGTATTAAATAAATTTAGGTAATATATCATTTATTAAATATGAATATATATATATATATATATATATTTTAGTTGTATTAGTTTAGGTGAAATGTGTCTAAATGAACTATTTGAAAGACTGAAGGAGTATTAATTAATTAGCTATCTCTAGTTACTATGATTAATTACGATTCTCAAATACCTATATTAACAAGAAATGCTCTATTACCACACCTTTTTAGTAATTACTAGTAAAGTGTATCGCTAACATGTAAATTAAATGTGTAAAATAAATTATGTGTGGGTAAAAAAACCTCATAAATAAATTACGGTGGGTAAAAAATTGGAAGTAGTATATATGAAAGGGGTCTTTTCGTAACTGTACGTAAAAGGTTCGTATCACATTTCTTGTCTCGTCTGTCTAATGAAGCAACGAACCAAAAAAAAAATTAAAAATGTAATCATCGTCTGGGAAAAATCTTACTTACTGAACAACTATGGCGTCTACAATGGCGACATGGACGACACCAAGCTCTCTCCAGCTCAGAATTGCCCTAAATTACGGTACCTCCAAAGCTCCGGCAAGAGCGAAGATGACAAAGCTAAGTCGCCGTCTCCGGATATCATCATCAAGCGTTTCGCAGAACGCTGAACCGGGTCGCGATTTGGGTAGGTCGGATCAATTTCGTGGGTGGGCTGATTCAGATGACGACGAGAACACTGCAGATTGGTTTAAAGGTACGATCTTTTGATTACGTGTTGTGATGGGTTTACTTTGGTAGATTCATATTAAAGTTTTGATTATTTTTTTTTGTTTTTTTTCAGGAACCTTGTTATCTGGAGTGGCTGGGATGGTTCTCTTTGTTGGGCTAACTTACGCGGCTTTATCTTGGAAGCGTAATGGTTTAAGTATGTGTTTCAATCTTCGTGTAGTGTGTGGGAATTGTGATACAATGTAGTTGATTCCAACTAGTAAAGTTGTTAAATTTTTGGTGAATGTTTTAGGACCAAAAGTAGAAGTTTTGGTGACTACTGTCGCTGAAAGTTCAAGTGATCAAATCAGCACTGTTGGGGATGAGGGATCTAATGTAACGGAGCAAGATAACCAGGAAAGCTCTGGAGGTATGGATACGAATGTACCAAGCTTGATAAGTCTTGCAACCAATATTTCATTATTTCACCTCTCAATGTTACTTGCCTGTTTAGTTTAGATTCTTCTGTTTTATCTCGGGATGACATAGATGTGGTGTTGAAATCTGCGTCTACTAGCAAAGAAAATGACGAGGGTAAGAAAGCATCAGAGAGCTCATCAACAGAGTTGGATGGAGCAGTTACGCATACCTCTCAAACCCCAAACGAAAAGCAGAAGACCCGCCGTTATACAGGGATACCTGCTCCTTCTACAGTTCCACAAGTAGATCCTATAAAACCTATCTTTCCGACGATTGTGGATCCAGTTCAAAGTCAAATGTTTTCAGCTTTACAAGCTTTGAAGGTACTGTTTTCTATCTTTCAGATTATTATGATCTAGCAATGCAACAGTTTTATGATTTGTTAAGATTGTTATTCCAGGTTATTGAATCCGATGCTCTGCCTTATGATTTATGTACACGCCGTGAATTTGCTCGTTGGGTGGTTTCTGCAAGCAATGCTCTGTCGAGGTAATTCTCAAAAATTTCTCTTGAAACATTGTTAAAATGTTTTAATGCCTCACATTGTGAAATTACCTTCATCCATAATCCACTACAGGAACTCAGCATCAAAAGTATATCCTGCCATGTACATAGAGAATGTTACTGAACTTGCATTTGATGATATCAAACCTGAAGATCCTGATTTTCCATTCATTCAAGGTGATCATTAGATTATCTTTTACCTTTATGCTGAGTCAATGAAGTTAGTTATATTTAATCTGATTACTTCATTTTCTATTGGATAGTATAGGTTTGGCAGAGGCAGGACTTATCTCAAGCAACCTCTCTAACCAAAACGTGCCTTCTACTGAGAGCAGTCGGTTTACGTTCTCCCCAGAAAGGTATTTATTTTCATCCAACCATATAAGCTATATGAGCCTAGCTACTGCTATGTGATTTCCACTCTTCTTATCTATTTTTTCTCTACAGCCCTATAACACGTCAGGATCTTCTAAGCTGGAAGATGGCTTTGGAATACCGACAGCTCCCTGAAGCTGATAGCAAGGTTCTTTTTCTATTTCTTTCTTTCCACATTTATTCATTAGAGTGTCGTAAACCTTACACAACTACTTTTCCTTTTTCAGAAGTTATACCAACTTTCTGGTTTTCTTGACATTGATAAAATAAACCCTGAAGCGTGGCCTGCCCTTTTAGCTGACTTATCCGCTGGAGAACATGGTATAACAGCACTTGCTTTTGGTGAGTGAGATTCTTGCTTCTTTTATGTAATAATATCATCAGAGTTTCACAGCCGCGTTTTGTTTTTAAAAGTCTTGCGTCCCTCTAGGGCGTACCAGATTGTTTCAGCCGTCTAAAGCGGTTACAAAAGCCCAAACAGCTGTGTCTCTTGCATTTGGTGACGCTTTTGAAGTAGTTGGTGAGGAGCTAGCTCGTATCGAAGCAGAGGCTATGGCTGAAAACGTGGTTTCTGCACATAACGCACTGGTTGCTCAAGTCGAGAAGGATATAAATGCTAGCTTCGAAAAAGAGCTTTTAAGAGAAAAAGAAGTAGTAGATGCAGTGGAGAAAATGGCTGAAGAAGCAAAGTCGGAGCTGGCTAGACTTAGAGTTGAGAAAGAAGAGGAGACTCTTGCATTGGAGAGGGAACGCACATCGATTGAAACAGAAATGGAGGCTCTTGCGAGGATACGAAATGAGCTTGAGGAACAACTTCAAAGCCTTGCAAGTAACAAGGCAGAGATGTCATACGAGAAAGAGAGGTTTGATAGACTTCAAAAGCAAGTGGAGGATGAAAACCAAGAGATACTCCGGTTGCAAAATGACCTTGAAGTAGAAAGGAAAGCTTTATCTATAGCCAGGTATAGAATACATTATCTTGGAATTTCTTGTTTCTTTTCTAAGCAAAATCAAATGAGCATGAATAGATAAACTCAGAAGCTTTATATGAAGAAATGTGTCAAGTCAAACTTATGAGAGTTAAGCTCTTTCAGGTCATTTACGGTTTTGAGTTTTGGTTTTAAAGGAATTGGGCTGAGGATGAAGCGAGAAGAGCAAGAGAACAAGCAAAAGTGCTAAAAGAAGCTAGAGGACGTTGGGAGAAGTACGGCATAAAAGTGATTGTTGACAGTGACCTCAATGAACAGACAACAATGGAATCTACTTGGCGGAACGTAGGAAAGCAAAATCCTGTTGAAGGAACCATGAAAAGAGCTGGAAGTCTGATTGCGAAGCTCAAAAAGATGGCGAAAGATGTAGGAGAGAAATCCAGAGAAGTAATCTACTTGATCATTGAGAAAATAAGCCTTCTGATATCAGCCTTGAAACAACAAGTTCATGGATTGGAGAACAAAACGAAAAACCTGAAAATGAAAACCAAGTCTAAAGCAGAGGAAGTGTGGAGACAGACGAGCTTGAGGGTTGATGAGATCAGAAGTGTCTCTATAGTGAAGGCTAAGGAGACTGTAGAAGAATTTAAGGACAGAGTTGGGAAACTCGGCGAGAAATTCAAGTCGAAGTAGGTTTGCAGTTTGGTTGAGATTAAGATTTGTCAAACTAAAAAAAGCAAAACAATGAATTGTCTTAATTTTCAAAACAGCTAGCAAGAGCCCCAACTTAGATAAATAATAACTACACTCATTTGATTATATGATTGTGGTATTCGCCAGTTAATGTCATTTGGGGTTCTTTGAATACAGACACGGTCAATCAATTGAAGATTGAAGATTGAAGATGAAAGATCACATAAACACAAATACAAAATAAACAATGGTACTTTTTACCATTGGATCAACTTCCAATTTTAAGCCAAGATATGAAATTAAGTTGACTCTCACTCAATTTTTATAAATATTTGACCTATATGTGGTTAAATTACTTACAAAAATTTTGGCAATAATTTTTTTAGTTAGAAAATGATATCATAAGATTGTATTGTTTTTAACTTTTTATATTAAAAAAAAAAAAGTAGAGAAAGAATTCTATGTTGAAATATATAAGTTAAATAACAAAGTGATTACGATGAATCTTTGATTAAATCACATTAAAAAGTTGAAAAAAAATATATTATAAGAGATTGTGTTTTTTTCTATATAGATATATCTCTATCTATCAAAACATTCTTCATGATTTCTAAGGTTCATGAAGGAATGGGCATCTCAGTTTCGTATGCAACAGCGTACCCATTCGGCGAAACAACATGGTCAAATCCAACTTCTACGATTGTGAACAGCTTAACGGAACATCCTCCATCTTCCTACTCCGTCAAGATTGAGAATCTCACACAACTTAACAACGAGGACAACGGAGGCGGTTTTTTTTCAATGTACGTGAGAATAGAAAACACCAAACCCGAAGTTTTTTGCATATGTCAAGTTCTTCGTCTTCAATACGAAAAAACAAAAATACTTTACTATTCAAGGTACGTAGAACACACATCTAGACTAGAAGACTTAGTTCATTTGTCATATGGTCACATTAAATTAATTACTCAATTTTTTTTGTTCTTTCTAATAGATACTGAGGTAAAGCGTTTCAACGCTTTAAGAACGGTAAGTGGATTCTCTCAAATGCTTCCTTTCTATTTATTCAAGGATCCTAAAAATGGATATGTCTCGGAAGGGAATAAATGCGAGTTTGGTGTTGAAGTCATGGTTGTTCCACCCCGTACCAATTGGGAAGTCATCTCTTTTAACGAGAGACTTTTTAATCCCAAATTCTCCTTTATTGTCGAGGATTTCTCCAAATTGGTAAACAAGCTTCATGTATCAGACAACTTTTCAGTTGATGGAAGAGAATGGTAAGTAAAAAGTAAGGCTACAAAATCATTGGTATATTATATACATATATATGTATGCTTACATAATAATGTGATTTCTATGATTTCTAGGGTTTTGAAGATGTATCAAATAGATAGAACTAAAGAAAATGGCAAAACGAAATCGTTCTTTTTTTCTACAATTAGCTGATAGTGAAACCCTCAAAGAGGATGAGAAGGTTTACGTGGATGCAGATCTCCGAATATCAGACACATACTACAATGACAATAACATCACTGGCGAACGTACGTATGTCTTGAAACTACAGTTTTCTTTTGTTTTGTGTGCAAGTCTTAAACCAATATGCTTACATATATTTATTTTTTCTTGCATGCAGTTAAGTGCTGGTACAAGACACCAGGCCAAGAATGGGGTTGAGAGTTTGACATTTTTGTGGCTTCAGCTAAACTTTGGGAAAGTATTCAGTTGGACAATGACACTTTGAAATTGGAGGTCGAGTTTAAAGTTGTATTCTAAGCCATGATCTTAATTAATAGCCTTTTCTTTTAGACTATCTACAACTTTTTCATATTATACTACATGTAGCGTGTGATACAATAACGATTTCTGGTTTAATTCGTTTTTAGTTAAGCCATTTCAATAGTTTGGTTTCGGTTCATTCATTTGGTTCTTATGTAATACGCGTAACCGGACCGAATTCTAATTTTCAATTCGGTTTTTGGAATCTTTCGGTTCTTACGTACGTAGTATCCAAAACCAAACCGAACTGAAAACTTTGGTTTAATTCGGTTTGGTTCTTCGGGTTATATGTACTAGCCTAATTAAAATCTAAACTAATAAATTCCAGTTCTGTAATTGTAAACCCTCCACGTCTTCTAAAACCTCTTACATAATCTGCCACGTGCTCACTTCTTCACTCTCTTTTTATCTTCCTCTCTCCCAACTCGAAATTTTCTCACCACATTTTCCCAAGAAAACAAGAAAAAAAACCAAACCAAAAGAACAATGTCTGGAGGTTTCGGTCCAACGTACAACGACATAACCTTACCAAAAGAAGAAGAACAGCATCAACAAACCCAAACACCATCCACCGGAAAAACTACCGGCTTCTTTTCATTCCGGCAACTAAACATCCTCGCAATAATCATCGTTTTCTCCGCAAAGGGTCTCGTAACGATCCAAGACTTCATATTCACGATCCTCACTCTCATCTACTTCTTCTTCCTCTCTAAACTCATCTTCCCACCACACAACAACCCGAGCCGCGACGCTCCTATCAACGTTTTTGTTGTAGTTCTTTGCCTTGTGTTCTTCAAGCTCTTCTTGCGTTGCTGGATATTGCCAGTTCGAACTCAAAAGAAGCTTAGAGATAACGGATTTTTAGGTCCACAACCTAGTTTTCCATTAGGAAACCTTAATGACATGAAGAAGCTGAAGATGTCTTCGTTAATGGTGGATAATAGCAAATCTTCTACTATTATCAACCATGACATACACTCCATTGCACTTCCACATTTCGCTCGGTGGCAACAAGACTACGGTAACTAATCAGTCTCCATTCTTACATGTATCTTATTAAGTTGACATTCATTTATACCATATGATCGGTTTGGCTACCAACATTACTCTATGTAATTATTAACATTTGTCATTGGTTACGTCTTATGTAACGCAGGGAAAGTGTTTGTTTACTGGCTAGGGATAGAGCCGTTCGTGTACGTTGCGGATCCTGAATTCTTGAGTGTCATGTCAAAAGGTGTATTGGGGAAGAGTTGGGGGAAACCAAATGTTTTCAAGAAAGACAGAGCCAATGTTTGGTACCGGTTTGGTTATGGTCGAAGGTGACGATTGGACAAGACATCGCCACATCATAACTCCTGCATTTGCCCCTCTTAATCTTAAGGTATAATTATAATTCATTCCTCTTTTTTACCGTTTACATTGGCAAGAGTCCAAATTGTAGAAAATTAATAGGGTGACTAATCTATTTCAACAAATTAGACTTTATAGTCCTTCCTCAAAAGCATGAGCCACCATTTTTCATGACAAATAAATTTCAAGGTCTTATGGTGTTAAAAAGACTATCGATAAAGTTATATTAGACTCATTCAATTCAAAGCGTCATACTAGAATATTTCTCATTTTCTCATTACTTTTAATTGATCGTCATAATTATTAGGCAATGACAAACATGATGGTGGAATCAATCTCCAACATGTTGGATCGATGGACAATACAAATAAACTCGGGCAATCCCGAAGTTGACATGGAAAGCGAGATCATAGGAACAGCTGGTGAAATAATCGCTAAGACAAGCTTCGGAGTCACGGGAGAAAATGGAGTTCAAGTCCTCAAAAACCTAAGAGGCTGTGCAATTCGCTCTCTTAAACTCAAATCGATACGTAGGCGTACCGTTCAGCAACATTTTGAATTTCAAGCAAAACGTTAAATCAAAGGAGCTAGGCCGAGAGATCGATGGTCGCCTTTTGTCGTTCATAAACGAACGGAAGAGGTCTTTAGTCAAAGGTGACGACCAAGGCCACGATCTTCTCGGAATGTTGCTAAAGGCGGATCAGACAGGGAATTTTACGGCAAAGGAGCTTGTGGACGAATGCAAGACGTTCTTCTTCGCTGGCCACGAGACGACGGCTTTAGCACTCACGTGGACGTTCATGCTTCTCGCGATCCATCCCGAGTGGCAAGAGACGATCAGGGAAGAGATTAGACAAGTCATCGGAGATTCCAAGATTGAATATAACAAACTTGCCGGACTAAAAAAGGTACGTTACCAAACACAGTACACAACAATCCACGTGCTTAATTATATCCATGCATACATTATATTTGGACGCTGTTGATGTAAGGAATCGACAATATTAATGATACGAGTCTTTATTGAAATATTCGGAGCTGGTCTTTTTATTAACGCAGAAATGAAGCCAGAGTTTACAGAAAATGACAATCAAAAAGTTAAGCTTAGTAAATACGATTCACTAATTGCTCTCTTCTCTCTGATTGCCCAAAAAAACTGGATCCCCTGACGTGACCATGACATCAGCTATTTATAGTGAGATCTTGACCAAAGGTTTTTTCTGACTCCTGGTAAAATGACGATTTTGCTCCTGCGGCCTGGTGGGCCTGATCCAAGACTTTTGGCCCAACATCTCTTGAGAATCTTCTACTTGGGCTTCTATATATGTTGGGGGCAAAGCCCATATCCAACAATGGTCCCCCCCTAGTCCGATGTGCGATGGCTTGCTTGAGCCCGTCGGACCCGTCTGTGCGTCTTTAGGTCCGCCTCGTGGGAAGAACAGAAGATTTCAGGAGTTTTGTCGCTTTCCAGAGAGTTTCGGGATGAATAGTGTGTTGCACACGTTTTTTGAGGTAGCCCGGAAGTTTTAAGAAAGAACAGCGCGTCGGACACGTTTTTCGAGGTCCGTTGGGTTTTGATCGGGAGCCTTGTGTATCCTGGACGTTTCTCGAGATGCGGGAAGTTGAGACACCTTAAAAACTAGGGTTTTTATCTAGGTCAATGTGTTGGCCCCCATATAAATATGCCTTTGACCTATTTTTTTTACTCATTAATCTTCTTCTTCTCCAAAAGGTAAATTCTCTTTCTCTTTCTTCCTTATCTCCTTCTTCCTCCTTCTCCTCTTTTTTTTTTTTTGTGCTTGAATGGTCATGGTTCCGCCGAGATCTCGGTCCTCGCCGTCGGTCGATGACACCTCGCCGCCGTCTCGCCGTCCGGAGGAAAGAACGGCACGCCGCTCGCCGCTCGCCTCGCCGTTCGGAGGAAAGAACGGCACGCCGCTCGCCGCTCGCCGCTCGCCTCGCCTCGCCGAGATCTCGGTCCTCGCCGCCGGTCGATGACACCTCGCCGCCGTCTCGCGTTGATGTAAGGATTCTCGCCGCCGCTCGCCGTCTGTTGCATAGTCTCGCCGTCGGTTGCTGGCCGAACACTGCCGTCCGCTTCCTCGCCATGCCGCCGCTACCTTGCCGTGTTGCCTCAATGCCGCCGCTACCTTGCCGTGTTGCCTCAATGCCGCCGCTACCTCGCCATGCCGCCGTTTGCCTTGCCTCCATAAGCCTCGCCATGCCGCCGTTCGCCATGCCCAGTTCCTGCACCGCCACCAGCCGCTCCTCGTCCAACCAGATCTGGCTGAATCCGCCGTTCACCTCTCATCCCACCGCGCGCCACCGTAGCTGCCGTCAAGGCCAGGACCGTCAGGCGTCCTGGTCTCGCCTTCCTTGCCGACGTGCTTCGCCGTTTGGGCCACGACCGTTAGGCGTCGTGGTTCCGGCTGCCTTGCCGCCGTGCCGTGCGTCACCGTCCCTGGCCGGGACCGTGAGGCGTCCCGGTCTCCTCGCGAGGTAAGATGTCGGCGGCGTAATGGCGGAAAGAGGTGGAGAGGTTGACGTGCGGTGATGAGGAGTGATGGCGCGGTAATGTGGAGAGATGGTGCGGCGATGGCGTGGCGAGCCTGATATGTTAGTGGCGAGATCGTGTGCGAAGTGGCGAGGGCGAGCTGTGTGCGCGGTGTTCTGTCGACGGTGGCGAGATGGGGATCTTTATCGGCGCATGCGTGGTGGCGCACTCACGCTTTTTAGCCGGCAGGGTCGAGTGTTGCGGTCTGCTCATCGTTGGTTCACGGGTCGTAAGTGGCGTGGTGGTCGTTTTATACGCAACTCACTGTGGTGGTACGGCGAGGTAGATATCGTTCGGAGCAAACTGGACTTTTTGCCAAATGGGTGTATGGGCTTTGGGTGCGTACGAGAGGTGACCTGATGAATGTTTGCGGATGTGACAAGCTCGGAGTTTAGCGAGGTTGATGTCGCGCCTTCGAAATTGACGAGCTCCTTGTTATTGATTCGAGAATGATCGAACCGGAGCTAAGTAGGGACGAGCTCGAAGTTGGCATACGCGGCGTATGGGACCTCGGCGAGCTCAAGTTCACCGTTTCGCGAGATCAGATCGGTGAGGTCACCGTTTGACGAGATCATCACTTGCGGAGAATCTGGCGAGCTCAGAATATTCGATATGGGAGTGAGACTGCATTGTGCGTTGCGAAATATGGAGAGCGTAGTATTATTTGCGGGACGGTGATGGTGCGCGCGTTGGGAGTGACAGTTCGGGTGCGATCGATCTATCTTGAACAGTACGGAGTTTTCGACGTTGTTCCTTTCTCCAATACTGACCGGTTGCTTGGTTGGTTTTGCAAGGTCTCGCGCAATGGATTATGGAGACGACGTCTTCGACGATGTTCCGGGGGAGCTTGAAGGTGATCAGTATCGAGCGCTGGAGAGAGACCTTGACGAAACTGGTCCGAGCTGCCCTTCCTGGTGGGAGCCGTCAGAACGAGGAGGTGTTGTGACTGATCTCGCAGATTTAACGGAAGAAGATGTTCGTGAGCTCGAAGTAATGTTCCCCGCGGATAGCCAAGATCTTAATCTGATCCTTCCTCCTCCAAATCAGCGCCGCGGGAAGGTTCTCCCATACGAAAAGCGTTACTGCTTGGAGCGTGCCCCTAGATCGCTGGTCGCCGGCCTTGCTGCTAGAGGAAGAGCTTCCACACGCCGCAGAGATTGCGCCAGAGCTGCTAGGCCAGTTCCCCGGACAGGTGATGGCGAATGCTTCTCCTATGATGGACCGACTCTCAGTGATAGTAAGTCCGTAGCACGCTTATTCGATGTCCTCCAAATGCCGCACAACTTGCAGCTTGCGCTGCCGAGCATCGATGAACGTCCGTGGAACTGTCCCGAAGGTTATTTTTGTGTGTACGAAGATTTTTTCACCGAGTGCGGCCTTTGGTTTCCGATTCCGGAATTTCTAACAAGCTATTGTTCGAGAAGGGGAATCGCGATCTCGCAGCTATCCATCTCTTCTGTTCGGAATGCGGTAGGACTTGCAATAACTTGTGCCGCAAGGAGAATTCCGATCAGTTGTGACCTCTTCGAGCTTGTTACGCGATTCTCGCACGACCGTACGGGACTTTGCCTCACTCGCTGCATGCCGGGTCTCACAATTACGCGCGGCCAGAAAACTAACATCCACGGTTGGCGGAGACGGTTCTTCTTTGTGGAAATAAACGAGATTTCTGTTGAAGATCCGTTCACGGCTTGTCCTCATGCTTGGAACCTGACTCCCGGTAGCCGTTGTTGGGTTGGGTTTGTGTGCTGTTCTTTTCGATTCTGTTTGCTGACCGTTTTGTTCTGTATTTGCAGGAAACCCTCCAGCTTCTGCAGCGTGTGACTTTGACGTCGTTGATAAAGCTTCTTCCTTTATTGAGGGTGCAACTTTGCTGTGGCCGAAAGTCCTCTCACATTTCAAGACTTGTAAGTTTCGTTAGTTTGCCGTCATCCTCGTGATGTTCTTGCTTTCGTGTCTAAGGCGTTTTCCTATCCTGCAGGTTCACGAGCTGGGTTGCAAATGGGGGACTGTCCGATGCCGTGTTATGCTGATCTGTTCGACGCTGAGGAGGTGCCAGCTGTCGCTACCGAGGTTGCGCCGAACGCTGAGATCGGTGCGGAGGTCGTTGCTGTGGGGATCGAGGGTGGCGAGGTGCTTGCCCCCGAGGGGGAGGCCGATCGCAGACCCCGTTCTGTTGAAGTTGCTGCTGCTCGCGCCGCGAAGAAGCCTTCCTCGGGGTCTCGTGCTCTAGCAGTTGGTGGTGATCGTTCGCGGAAGAGGTCATTACGCTCTAGTCCTCGGAGTGATGCTGGGGGCAGTTCTAGGCGTCCTCATTATGTGGAAGACGGGCGCGGGGAATTCGACCCGCAGGTTGACCATTCCTTCTCGTTCCGCTATGACGTGAAGGATCAAGCGTTCATTGGGAATGCACAAGCTTGCGCGGACCTTGCTGGTAGGATTGATGGTGACTCCGTTCCGTTTCTCGCCTCTAGTGATCCGACTTGTCAAGATTTGTACGAGCAAGCTATTCGTCGACAGTTTCAGGTAAGTATTCGATCTTTCAGCTCGCTCCGATTTGGACTTTACTTAGTTGTAATCGGATTTTTGTTTTGACTTTTTAGGCGATGAGCTTGATCAATCGTCTCGCTGGCGACTGTGAGGACAAGGTGCGTGCTGCTAGGAAGGAGGCTTCGCTTGCTCGGGATGCGTGTGTTGAGGCTGATCGGTCGAGTAAGGAGAACGCAGCGATGGTCAAGGAGCTCGCGGCCTCACTCAAGCAATCGCAGCGCAAGCTCACCTCCGAGTCGGAGCGACTCAGGAAAGCGAGGGATGAGCGCGGAGAGGAGGAGCGCGCCAAAGCTGCTATCGTGATCAGGGCGCGTGAGGAGCGTATTGATCGTCTTAGGAGGTATGTGATCGCAACACGCGAGAGACAGCCCCATTTACTTACTCTTAGCCAGGTGACCGGAACCAGGCAGTGTCTGGAGAAGCTGATCAGCAGGGGTTTTGCTATTCCCGAAGACAGGATGGCGCGTCTTGCTGCTGGCGAAGAGGAGTTCACGACGAAATCGAACGGAGTTGTGATACCGCCACTTGATGACGACGATCTCGAGCCGTTCCCGGAAGCAGCTGGTGGAGGTGCTGATGATGTCGCAAACGAGTGATATGTCCTCGTATTATTACTTGTTGTTCTGTTTTTTTTTTATCATTGTTATTTTGAACTCGATTGCTGAGCTACTTTGTATTTTCCTTTCGGATATTTGTGAACTCGGTTGCTTTTGCTTTACGAACTTAGTTATTGCCTATTCCTGTTTTCTTCATGATGATGAAGTTGCTTGCGAATTAATAGGACTTTGTCGTTACGGGCATATTTTGCGGTGCAGGACGTCTCCTGGCTTATCCTGGATATGTTATCCCGTAACGCTGAGAGCAGACAAGGCAAACTTGTCGTACTAGTTAGGTGCGTTCAGTCGTGATCGGTTTACCCTGTGGGTGCTGCAGGAATCGCAAGAGTGTGCGAGTCGGGGTCTTCGGCTTATTCACTCTGCGCCCTTGCTAGCTTTGCGAGTCTGGGCTCGGCTTATAAGTCCTCACCGAAGTAAGGACGTGGATTATTTCACCACGGCACCCATGCGGAGCGCTTGCGAGTATGGACTCGGCTTTTATTCTTTACCGAAGTAAAGCATGGATTATTTCACCATTACATTCGTGCGGAACGTAGAACTGTGCACCTGGCCAGGGCGTCAGTGTGAAGACGAAGGATTTGCTCGAAAATTTTATTTTCTATTAGAGTTATAGTTGGACCTCGTGAAAGGCTGCCTACGTACCCTCGAGAGGGATCAAACCAATCGTAGTTCGTATTACAAAGGAATGCTCGGTGACGAGCTTGTTTTTTTTTTTTTTTTTTTTTTTTTTTTTCATATCGTGGTCGAACTAATGGTAGTAGCGCTTAAGGTTGGCGGAGTTCCAGGATCGCGGGACAGGCGTGCCGTTCACTTCGAGAAGCTGATAGACTCCTGGCTTGACGATCTTTGAGATTAAGTAGGGACCCTCCCAATGGGCGCCGAGCTTTCCTGCGTTCTTCTCCGCGGTGTTTTCGAAGACTTTGCGGAGGACGAGATCCCCCTCGTCAAAGTAACGAGACTTGACTTTTTTGTTGTAGAACTTTGCGGCAGCTTGCTGGTAGTTCTGGATGCGCAGCAGAGCCTGATCACGTTCTTCCTCGATGAAAAGGAGTCTGTCATATAGCATTTTGTCATTCAGCTCCGGATTGTGTACAAGCATAGATCGTCGGAGTGTCGGAATTCCCACTTCGGCTGGTGCGAGCGCCTCCATACCGTACGCGAGTGAGAACGGGGTTCGTCCGGTGGAAGTGCGCGGAGAAGTTCGGTGAGACCACAAAACGCCATCGAGTTCGTCTGCCCAGAGTCCTTTCTTTGCGTCGAGACGCTTCTTAATGCCAGCAAGAATTGTCTTGTTTGTTGCTTCTGCCTGTCCGTTTCCTTGCGGGTATCGTGGAGTTGACTTGCTAAGGCGTATCCGCCAGCCGGCGCAGAATCCTTCGAATTGGAGCGAGATGAATTGGGGGCCGTTGTCGCATACAATCTCGTATGGGAGTCCATGCCTGCAGATGATGTTTTTCCAGACGAAATTTTGAACTTCATTGGCTTCCAGCGAGACATACGATTCTGCTTCAACCCACTTGGTGAAATAGTCTGTCATGATTAGAAGGTACTTCTTTTGGCGGGACGGTGTTAGTGGGCCGACAATATCCATGGCCCATCGCATAAAAGGATAGGGCGGCGACGTAGTGCGCAGGAGTTCGGTCGGAGAATGAATGAATGGGGCGTGACGCTGACATTTCTCGCATTTGGCTGCAAACGCGGTACAATCGGCGACCATAGTTGGCCAGAAATGTCCGTTGCGGCGTATTCGAAGTGCCAAAGCACGTCCGCCCGAATGGTTGCCTCCGGCGCCCTCATGGACCTCTCGCATGATGTCGTTGACGTCCTTTGAATTAACGCAGATGAGGAGAGCGCCATTTGCCTCCCAACGAAACAAGTTACCATCCAACATCGTGTAGTGCGCGCTCTTGACGCGAAGGCGTCTTGCTTCCCACTTGTCTTTCGGCATAATTCCGTCCGCGATAAATGCTATGATCTCAGTTTGCCAGTCGTCTCGCGAGGTGGTATCGGGTGCGGGTGCGGGTGTAATTGGCGTGGTCGAATTCGCAGCTATTGGGGTTAAGAATGTGACTGCCGAGGCGACTGCTAAGACACTGCTCGGATTTGCCGACGTTCGTGTTGAGGAGGTAGCTTCAAAGAGTGTGATGTCGATACTTGGTTGATCAATACTCTCCACGGGGATTACTCTTCGGAGATCGGGATCGGACGTAGAAGCAAGCGTTGCAAGTGCATCTGCTAGAGCGTTATCGCTGCGTGGAATTTTGACGAGCTCAAAGAACTCGAAGTGCTGTGAGAGGTCGCGGACGACTTTCAGATAAGCATCCATGCGTGCATGTCTTGTTGCGTAGTCACCACTGAATTGGTGCGTGACCAGCTGAGAATCGCAGTATGCTTGTATCTTTTTGATTCCGATTCCATGCGCGAGACGTAATATAGCGATTAGTGCTTCGTACTCAGCATCGTTGTTCGTAGCGGTGAAGGCAAGACGGAATGACTGCTCCAAGATTTCGCCAGTTGGTGAGGTTAGCCGTACGCCTGCTCCCGAGCCCATTTTTGATGAAGCGCCGTCTACGTGTAGTGACAAGTAGTCCTTCAACTGCGTGAATGCTAGCTCGCATTTCTCATCCCATTCAAAACGCTTGTTGCCGCGCAGAAGCTGATAAAATGGCAAACACTTATCCGTCGAGCGAGAGATGAAACGGTTGAGCGCAGCAATGCGTCCAGTCAGACGCTGAACCTCGCGCGTGTTCCTTGGAGAAGGAAGGTTGATGATTGCCGAGATCTGTTTCGGATTTGCTTCTATGCCGCGCTTTGTAACGAGGTATCCCAAAATTCTCCGGAAGTGACCCCAAATGTGCATTTCGCCGGATTCAGTTTCATGCCGTACTTGTTGAGAATTTCGAAACATTGCTTCAGGTGTGCGACGTGATCTGCGGCTTGAGCTGATTTGACGAGCATATCATCAATATAGACTTCCATTGTTCTTCCCAGTTGACTTGCAAACATGCGGTTCACCAGTCGCTGGTATGTTGCTCCAGCATTCTTCAATCCAAACGGCATGACTCTGTAACAGAAAGTGCCCTGCTCGGTGATGAAGGCAGTCTTCTCACGGTCATCCTTGTGCATCATTATCTGATTGTAACCCGAGAAAGCATCCATAAAAGACAACAATTCGTTTCCTGCCGTGGCTTCGACGAGCTGATCAATGCGCGGAAGAGGAAAACTGTCTTTCGGACAAGCTTTGTTGAGGTCTGTAAAGTCGACGCAGACTCTCCATGTACCATTCTTCTTTTTAACCACGACGGGGTTACTCAACCAATCTGGATATCGAACCTCCGTGATTGATCCCGCGTCAAGTAGCTTTCGTACCTCATCGTTGACTGCGGTTGTGCGTTCTGCTCCAAGCTTTCGACGCTTTTGCTTGACGAGCTTGTAAGTCGGGTCAACGTTAAGCTCATGGCTGGTAATGCTCGGATCGATTCCGGTCATATGATCTATCGTCCAGGCGAATGTGGTTGCGTTTTTACGCAAAAACTGGACGAGCTCGTCTCTTAAAGCCATTGGTAACTCCGCGCCTATTCCGACGCAACGCTTGGGATCAGACAAGTCGATGTTGACTTGAATCACGGACTCTTTCGGAGGAGGTGTGCGCGGATCTCGCGGTGGAGATGATTGGGCAATTACGAAAGCTCTCGCGTTCCGCATCTTTTTCTCGATGATGAAGCAAGTCCGAGCCATCAATGGATCTCCACGTAGCGTGTAGATACCGTGCGCGTTAGGAAACTTGACGCACTGGTGATAAGTTGAGGCGACAGCGCGCATCTTGTGAAGCCACGGTGTGCCCAGAATAACATTGTAGACGATGGGTTTGTCCACAATTGCGAAGTTGAAGCATTGCATTGTGCCGCCGACGTAAATTGGAAGCATGATGGTCCCAACGGTCATGATAGTATCTCCGTCAAATCCCGTCAAAGGTTGCGTTTCGTGTACCGTGTTCCGCAGGTCGATTTCCATCTGGATGAGTACATTCTTGAATATCACGTTCACTGAGCTCCCAGTATCGATAAGAATTCTCGTCACCGAGCTCTCCCCGATCTGCATTTCTACGACAAGTGGGTCGTTGTTCGGACTTGCGTTACGCGCATCCTCTTCAGTGAATGTAATTGGAGCGGAGGATGTCTTCGACATGTTGCTGTGGGAGGGCATGTTGCGTTTTGTTTCTGCTTCGCGGCAGTAGGCTTGGATAGACCGAACGGAATCGCGGCAAGTTGACAAGCCACCCATGATCATGTTGATCCTTCGACGAGGAGCTGGTGGTTCATCGTGTTCTTCTACGTCGTGATTCCGTTTGGGTGGAGGAGGTAAGCGAGCGATTTCTCGTGCTCGGTCATTCTGGGCCCATACTCGGTCATCCTGCGCTGCAGCTTCTTCTTCGCGTTGTCTGCCGTGCTGTTGTTCGTCCCTCAGGCAATACTGGTTGTCTTTGTGCGTGACAACTTTTCTCCGTTCCCGTTCTACGTCGACGTCACCTTTCTTATACTTATTCAGAAGCAGCATTTGAAGGGTTTTGCACTCCTCGGTGGAGTGCCCGTTGAACCTGTGGAACTCGCAATACGGGCGCTTGCCTTTGAAACCGGGATTATCGGATTCGCGGTGCCATTTGTTCCAAGACTTGCTCTGCTGTTCGTTTCCATCGATGGCGAACATTGTTGCTTTTCTTCCTTTCTCGCCTCGAGCGTAGTCCCTGTTGTAGTGTTGTCGGGGTTCGTGGTACTCGTCTACAGCTTTGTTTTTCGAGCTTGGAGCTTTTTCGGTTGTTTTCTCAACTGCGTCAGTCTGGTGGCGGTTTTCTTTCCTTTGGTCCTCCTCCACTTCAATGTATCGGTTCGCACGTGCGAGAACTTCGCGCAAAGATTGGACGGGTAAGATTGTCAGGTCTTCCTTGAACCTGGTTCCGTGGGAGAGTGCATTTTTTAGAGCTCCTATCGCGGACTCGTCGTTGATGGCGAGCTGGGACACGACTCCTCGGAATCTGGCCATGAAATTTCGTAGCGATTCGTTGGGATTCTGACACATTCTCCATAAGTCGGCATTTGATGCAGGGACGTGCATGAAACATTGGTGATGCTGAAGGAAGGCGGTTGTGAGTGCTTCGTAACCATCGATCGAATTGGCTTTGAGTCTTGAAAACCAGTTCAGCGCCTCCCCGGTTAAGCTTTCAACGAACAACTGACAGCTTCTCGCGTCCTCCTCTTCAGGTGAAAAGTACGAACTACCAATATGGATGGACATCGACTTTAGGAAGATAGTGGGATCTCCCTTACCGTCGTACGGCATCGGCTTGTTTTTGTTGGTATCGGGGTTGCGTCTTACCCTGACGCCTGATACTCTCGTGGTAAAAGGCGAACGTCGCGCCTCTGCTAGCACAGTCTCGAGTTCTGGTGCCCCGCTCGTTACTCGGTGCATCTGCGTTGTAATTGACTTCAGCTGAGCTTGCATTTGCTGAAGTTCTTGGCGTAGTGCGCGATTTTCCGCATTCTCGGAATGACTTGGACCAACATGTTGGTCTGCGAACGCCTGGTTGTTTTGGAAATGTACCCTTGGCTGCTCGCCGTTGGGTCCGACGATGACCGAGGTGAGGCGTGGCCTTCCATTAGCGTTGAGGTCAGCTCGTGGAGCGTCAAGGTGAGCTCGCGGAGCGTTGAGGTGAGCTCGCGGAGCGCTGAGGTGAGCTCGCGGAGCGTCAAGGTCAGCTCGTGGAACGTCAAGGTGAGCCCGCGGAGCGCTGAGGTGGGCTCGCGGAGCGTTGAGGTGGGCTCGCGGAGCGCTAAGGTCAGCTCGCGGAGCGCTAAGGTCAGCTCGCGGAGCGTGAGGTGCTAATGCGTCGTCCTCATGTTGCCTATGTTGCCTCGCATGGTCATTTCGTCCTTGTGACTCGATCTGTGCCGCCTGACCGCTCATCCTGTCCAAGGTTCTTCGTACAGCTTCGTCGAGCGCGGCTTGACTGATTTTAACGTGTCTGGACGATCGAAGGGGATGAATGTCGAGCGCTGTCGCTTCGCGGTTGTTTGGAGTGTCTTCAGTAGCTTCACGGTCAGGGAGGATTGGAGCAACACGCGTAGCGCCTACGGCTTCGCGGTCGGTAGGATGGACTGCAACGGTTTCATGAGCAGGAGACGTAGCGCCTACGGCTATGCCATTGGTGGGAGCGACACGCGGTGCGCCTACGGCAGCGCGGTCAGTGAGTGTTGCGTCCTCGCCCGTAATTGCTTCGGTTCTGTTGACGCCTTGAAGTTGGTTCGTCCTTGAACGGGTGCGCCCCCAATTGGCCGGTCTCGCGGGAGATTGTCGCGGAGAGGCGTTGGCGCTTTCGTCGCTGGAACTGGAGAGGTTGGAGTGAGACATGCTAGAAGTTTTCCGGAAACGTCTTGAACTTCAAATTCTTTCGTCAAAAGGAAGGACTGGCCCCACGGTGGGCGCCAAATTGTTGATGTAAGGAATCGACAATATTAATGATACGAGTCTTTATTGAAATATTCGGAGCTGGTCCTTTTATTAACGCAGAAATGAAGCCAGAGTTTACAGAAAATGACAATCAAAAAGTTAAGCTTAGTAAATACGATTCACTAATTGCTCTCTTCTCTCTGATTGCCCAAAAAAACTGGATCCCCTGACGTGACCATGACATCAGCTATTTATAGTGAGACCTTGACCTAGGGTTTTTTCTGACTCCTGGCAAAATGACGATTTTGCCCCTGCGGCCTGGTGGGCCTGATCCAAGACTTTTGGCCCAACATCTCTTGAGAATCTTCTACTTGGGCTTCTATAAATGTTGGGGGCAAAGCCCATATCCAACAGACGCGTTCACAAATAATCTACAATTTGGCATGTTCACATTTTCTTTATAAGAAAAAAAAAAAGAAAAAAAGAAGAAGTTGATGCACGTAAATGTGGATATAATGTAGCCTGATACTACATAATTAATATACACCTAAAGAATATTAAAGACTTTAGAAGTTATGTAAAATATGTTGTTATTCAATCAAGACTTTTTAAAAATCTTTAAAAATTTGGTGTTATTGGTTGTGGATTTGTAAAAAGTTATCTAAAATCTTGATAAATCTAGTGTTATTGGATTAAGAGTTTTATAAAGTCATTAAAAGTTTTATGTTATTCAAGTAAAACAAAATAATCTTGGATTATTAATGAATTCAAATTTTGTGTTATTGGTTTAGGATTTCGTATCATTTCCTTTTTAACAAAAGTCATGAAAACTCTTTCATCAAATATAAAGATTTTAAAAGATTTTACAAAATTAGGAAAAACAAATCAGCAAGATTTAAAATAATTTTCTAAACAATCTCTTAGGGGGGTGTATTGAAACAATGATTTTGGAGATGTCCATCGGATTTAGGAAATTTGGAATTTTGATAGATTTTAGGGAAGTTGATATGATTTATGATAAAATTCTTTCAAATCCCACCTAAAACAATGAGATTTGGATTTCTGTATTTTTAACTAAACAAATCTTCCAGAATTCCTAAAATTTATTAAAATCCAAATCCACAAACTGTTTTGAATAATAGTGGATTTTAAAGTAGATTTTTAAATCATTAGTTCAATAACAGTTGATTTCAGAAGAGTTTTTAAAATTCATGATTGAATAACATACGATTTGTAACTTTTATAAAAATCACCTAAAATGTCAAGTTGAATATACCCCTTTATAGAATACTTCATTTTTACTTTTTAATTTTTTATGATTTTAAAAATCAGCAAGATTACTGATTTTTAAAATCATAATAAAGTCATTAAAATTCCTTCTAAATCCTAAACTAATATCTCCCCTCCTTTTTTTTTTTTTAAATCAAACAACCTCGGCTAATTTAAGCCTAACAAATATACATCTGACCACTGTGATCAAAGCAAATAAGGCGCGTCGCCTCTCTACTCATAATGCATATTCTATCTGTTTTATCCTTGACAAAAACGTGTGACACAAGTGTCATTAGTCATACTTTACTTAAATATTAACACTTCATAATTAAAAATTAATTAAACCACTTACCTCTTGATTTTTTTATTTTTTTTTGTGCATATATATTAACGAATCAAAACTTGTGATCACTAAATGCAGATGAGTTGGGTGATGAACGAGGTTCTCCGGCTATATCCGCCCGCGCCTAACGCACAACGACAAGCTAGGACAGACAATGACGTCAACGGCCGAGTGATTCCGAATGGAACAAACATTTTGGATCGATGTGGTGGCGTTGCACCACGACGTAGAGTTGTGGGGAGACGACGTTAACGAGTTTAAGCCAGAGAGATTCGACGGCGATATGTACGGTGGTTGTAAGAACAAGATGGGTTTTATGCCGTTTGGTTCGGCGGGAGGATGTGTATCGGTCGGAATTTGACGACCATGGAGTACAAGATTGTCTTGTCATTGGTTTTGTCCCGGTTCGAAATCTCGGTTTCGCCCGGTTATCGTCATTCGCCGACGTATATGCTTTCTCTTAGACCAGGTTACGGTTTGCCTCTAATTGTGAAACATTTTAGCTTGCATTAACGCACAAATTACAAAAAAAAAAAAAAAAAAGTTTTTGCTTTTCGAGTTTGATTAGGATCAATTTTCTCTTTTGTTTGGTCGGCAGATCAAAATTTAAGGTCTCCACCGTTTTTTTTTAAGTATATGTGTCTTGTTTTTTCCGGATAGGTGAATTACCTCTTCCTGTATTTCTTTTTTTATTTCACTAATTAAATCTTATTATACAAAGTTAGATGTTCAAGTAACGTGACACATGTTAATTATATCGATAAGATGTTAAGTCTGAAAGGTCCGATTTTTGCTGGACATATATATTTAAACTTGAATCTGAGATTTTTCAGAACCAGGCCGGATCAGCTCGCAAGCTTTGGTTTTAATTGACATGCATATTAATCGCTAGAAAAAAAAGTTAATAATATATTTACCAAAAAGAAAAAACTAATCGAAAAGCAAAAATAAAATATTTACTTATCACCGTAAAAAATTAGAGGATAGTGTGACATGTGTGAGAAATTGTCCACCGAAAAGTCTGATTTTTTTTGGACATATATATTTAAGCCTGAATCTGGTATTTTTCAAAGCCATGCTGGACCAGCCAGCGACCTTTGGTCCTAATTGACATGCATATTAATCGCTTGAAAAAAAAACTTAAAAAAAATTTACCAAAAAAACTAATTCAAAAACAAAATATCTACCTATCACAGTAAAGAAATAGAGGATATGTCTTATTATATAAAGATGTATATTAAGTGGTATCCCATATCAAATCAAAACCTTAAATACGCTAGAAAATTACACGAGGTACTATGAGTGATGATCAGATTGCTATGATCGAAAAAAACACTTGTAGATGAATCTCATTTACAATTGGATTTAACTATGCCGACAAATACAAACCATGCAAGATCATAAAACCTTGCAAGCAAAAGAAAACGGGGTACTATGAGTGATGATCAGATTGATATGAACGAAAAGACACTTGCAGATGAATCTCATATACGGTTGGATTTAATTATGCCTTGTATATGGGTAGACAAACTAAATCAATGTGTAAGTACATTATTTATATAATGCTACACATATATCTTCGACTACTTCTACTTATCTGACTATTTCCACATCTACGAATAATAGACATCATATCATTTTAAAATTTTTATTGTCTAACATAGTTTACTAAAATACAAGGTTCCCAAATTACAACTTCGCAACTTAGTCGATGGTTAGGACTTTTATTCTATTTGTCTAATACAATTTTGGATGACGAATCTACATAATATCAATATTTGTTTATTCCTTATTTTCAATATTTTAATTTAATTATGTTGTATATTTTTAGATTTTCGTTAAATTTGATTTTTTATTAGAAATTCATGATATTTTAAAATAAAATTTTTATAGTATTTTTGAGTTTTTTTATATTTTTCAGTTAAAGATATATAAGATCTTTATTTATTTATTCCTTTTAAAATAAATATTTTAATTTTCTTATGTTGTATTACTTTTAGATTTTTTATTTTAATATGCATTTTATATTTATAAATTATCTCAGACTCCTATATGATTATTTTTATTTTATTTTTTTAACTGCTTTTTAATTTCTCAAATTTTATTGGGTTGGTCATAAACTCATTGCAATCGTGTAGATATTAAAAATAAATGATGGGTCAACTGGTGACCACAATTTAGGAAAAGAATGGGGAGGAATATTATATTCTTCTTTATTCCACAATTTGTTTTACTATTTGAAAGTAATATTTTTCCTCTACATTCCTCCTCATTCTTCGGAAAATAAAGAACAATAGAATAAAAATGTTCTTTTCCAAAATTGACAAGGAACAAATTGAACAAAAAAAGAATAAATGTTAAAATTCGTTTTTTTATTTTAAAATAAATAAAAAATGTTTTTATTTATAATATTTCAATTTTTAATAAAAGAATTTTCATATTTTCATAATTTATTGACAGGAAAAATATATTTGATATGAATTTCATGTTAAACTAATTTAAATGCTATATTTGAAAACTGTATTAATAGTAAAATAAATTTAATAGACTCATGTTTGTATTGTAAATAAAAACTAAAAATATTTTAAGTTACTCTTAAAATTTTATTATAGATTAAAATTAATTATTAATATTTAATATGACATACAAATTTAATTTACAAATTTAATTTGAAATCAAATGTAGAATTTATTTTATATATATATATTAAAAGTAATATTTGTATTATCATTGAAATTTGATTTATTTAATATTTAATATATTATTATAAACAGTTTTATTGTTTGGTTATCATTTATTGTTTTATTCTTTCTCTAGACATTATTTTTCATTCCTCAAAAACTGTTATTCCATTCCGCATTGTTTTTTTTTTTATTTTTTTTTTGTTCTTCTAATGATTACTGTGGGTAAAAGCTGAAACAGTATATATATATATATATATCAAAGGGCCCATTATCCTAATTATACGAAAAGGTTTGTATCACGTTTATTGTCTCGTCTGTCTAATGAAGCAACGAACAAATCGTTGTCTTTTTTTCTGCAATTAGCTGATAGTGAAACCGTCAAAGAGGATGAGAAGGTTTACGTGGATGCAGATCTCCGAATATTAGACACATACTACGATGACAATCACATCACAGGCGAACGTACGTATGTCTTGAAACTACAGTTTTCTTTTGTTTTGTGTGCAAGTCTAAAACCAATATGCTTACATATATTTATTTTTTCTTGCATGCAGTTAAGTGCTGGTACAAGCTAGACACCAGGCCAAGAATGGGGTTGGGAGTTTGACATTTTTGTGGCTTCAGCTAAACTTTGGGAAAGTATTCAGTTGAACAATGACACTTTGACATTGGAGGTCGAATTTAACGTTGTTTCTACAACCATGTATTCTAACCCATGATCTTAATTAATAGCCTTTGTTTTAGACTATCAATTAAAGTATATATCTCTACAACAATTCCATATTCTACTACATGTAGCGTGTGATACAATAACGATTTCTGGTTAAATTCGTTCTTAGTAAAGCCATTTCAATCGTGTGGTTTCGGTTCATTCATTTGGTTCTTATGTAATACGCGTAACCGGACCGATTTCTAGTTTTCAATTCGGTTTTAAAGATTGGAATCGTTCGGTTCTTACGTACGCAGTATCCAAAACCAAACCGAACTAAAATTTCGGTTTCATTCGGTTTGGTTCTTCGGTTAATATGTACTGGCATAATTAAAATTTAAACTAATTCGTGAGCACAATGATAAGACAAACCAAAATAAAAAATTCCAGTTCTGTAATTGTAAACCCTCCACGTCTTCTAAAACCTCTTACATAATCCGCCACGTGTTCACTTCTTCACACTCTTTTTATCTTCCTCTCTCCCAACTCGAAATTTTCTCACCACATTTTCACAAGGAAACAAGAAAAAAAAAAAACCAAACCAAAAGAACAATGTCTGGAGGTGTCGGTCCAACGTACAACGACATAACCTTACCAAAAGAAGAAGAAGAAGAACAACATCATCAACAAACCCAAACACCATCCACCGGGAAAACCACCGGATTATTCTCATTCCGGCAACTAAACATCCTCGCAATAATCATCGTTCTCTCCGCAAGTGGTCTCGTGACGATCCAAGACTTCATATTCACGATCCTAACACTCATCTACTTCTTCTTCCTCTCCAAACTCATCTTCCCACCGCACAACAACCCAAACCGCGACGCTCCTCTCACAAGCTCTGCAAACAAGATCTTCCGTGTCTACGTAACGTCTGCGGGGATCGTCGGGCTTTTGATCCCGATCTGTTACATCTTCGAAGGTATGGTCGAGGATGATAAGAGCGGTGTGAGCGCAGCTGCACCGCACGTGTTTCTTTTGGCGAGTCAGGTTTTTATGGAAGGCTTGGCTGCGTCGTGTGGGTTCTCTGCTCCGGCGAGGATCCTTGTTCCGATTGTTTATAACGCTAGGAGGGTTTTGACTCTTGTTGAGTGGATTTTTAGTGAGTTCTCCAGGGAGTATGTGAACGGGACGGTGTCTCCGCGGCGGATGTATGCCGGAAAAGTTTTGGCGGCGGTGAATTTGGGGATTTGGTCGTTTAATCTCTTTGGTGTTTTGATTCCGGTTTATTTACCCAAGGCTTTTAAGAGGTACTACGGTTCTGATAAGGAGAATTGAAAAACCCGGTTTAGTTTCGGTTCCAATAAGAATTGAAACCCGGTTTAGTTCCTTCTTTAGTTCCCAGCTCTTATTGTCTTTTTGTTTAATCGGTCCGGTTTGGTTTTAGGATTAATCGTGATCTGGATGTGTTTTTCTTTCTTTGGTCTGTATACTATTTTGAAGTTTTTTCTTTGAACAAGGTTTATGTAGCTCTCAGTTTCGTCAGATTAATAACCAAATCTATGTTTCGAGATTGATCAGAACAAAAATGAAATTGCCTAATGGTTTAGGCTAAGACCGTTCAACATCTGAGTTCAAACACTATGATTGTGTGAAAGAGTAACAGAAGAAATAGAATTTTATTTGACAAGGCATGAGTGCTTATATAAATGTAACGACATTATAACAAGATTAGATGTAGGAGCTGCTGATCCAAGAATATTCCAAAGTTCCTAACTACATCATTGTTTTGGTTAACTGCAAACCAAAGCTTTGCTTATTTATTTATTCAGTGTGTATAAGTTGTTAGAACCCAATCTCTTACCTTTTTTTTCACCATCCATGTTCAAGGGTTGTTATAGTTTTTTTTTTGGTAATGAAAAAGAAGAATGAGACATGTTATTATTATATGGTTAGCTGACTCCAGAACGTAACCCAGGGAAGAAGCTCCAGCTGTTTCCTGCAACCTTCTCAATATTCTCGTCTTTAGTGTTGTCGAATTTGAATTCTTTGCTCGATCCAACCGATGAGGAACTCAGCTTCTGAATTCTCTGCTGTTCGGTTTCTCTATTCTCTATACTTTCAATCTTTTGGAAGCTGTTTCTTCTTCCTCTGTCTGAAGATGAACTCTCCTCAGTGGCAATCCGGTCATTGTTGTTCATTCTGTCGTGCGATCGATTTAGCTTGCTTGCAAGACAACGTGCAACGTCTTCGCCTGTTAACTCAAACGAAACTCTGTGATCTGCCACAATGACTTCAGAGCCATGATCCGAATTGGCCAGTGAGGCAACTTCAGAGTTCTGATTCTGAAGTGGCCATGTAGTGTTGTTGGGTGTTAGGTTCCCAGAGACTATCTCTGGACCGTTTGGTGTCAGAGCGCCTGAAGCCAAACCTGAACCGTGTCCAACAGGTGTGATTGAGCCAGAACCAAACCTCGATCCCCATTTACGTGCTGTGAAATGCTCAAAACCAAGGAACTTTGGAGGCTCCCCTATTCGAAACTCGACCATGGGTGATTTACCCGGGTAAGGAGATGATGTACCAGAGTTTGAAATCACTGACCCGGGGGAGATTAGATTACCACCACCAGGACTCCCAGGGCACACCTGGTTAGACCGAAACTCATAGTGTGAAGATGAGAACTTTTGATTCATCCCGCTGCTGCTATCCCTTCGAGTTAGCTCCAACGAAGATGTAAGCAACTGAGCAAAGGGCACTTCAGGGGACGAAGGTGTAGTTATATGGACGGAAGATTCCGGAGGTGGAGTGTACGGTGCAGTAGATGGCTCGGTTATAAACGCAGAGAACACAGGAGGAGTGACAGGTTGAGTTTCATTAGCATATGGTCCAACGGTAAAGACAGACTGAGGCTCCTTAGGAGAGAATGTATTGCTGGTAAGAGAAAGTGGACCAACAGGCGAATGAGAAACAGATGATGGATCTGATTGAAGAAACGAAGCTGGTGATGAAGGAGGAGCTATAAAAGGAAGAACAACTGTAGTTGAAGTAGCTGAGTTTTGAACTGTAACAACCGGAACTCCAGATGCAACAACAGGTTCAGGTACAAGCACAGCATTACCAATCCGTTTGTTGTTCTTTTGACATCCAAAACACGAATATAAGCTCCAACATTTTGCCCATCTTCTCTTCTACATAAAACCAAACACATAAAATTGTTTAGATTCATGAGCTACAGAATCTTAATCTTGATCCCCTTTCCAGAGACATAGAGCACTGTTTCAACCAAAGTAAAAAAGCTATTCGAAATAAAGTAAGTAAACAAAGAAGACAATTTACCTAAACGTCTTGTTAGTTTACTTTTTGGAGAAAGTTATACTAATCTAAGGAAAATTACTAAACATGAACTCAAAAAGAAAAAGAAAAAAAAACCTTTTTTAATCATGAATGCTATAATGACTTGTAAAGCACAAATCTACAATAAGATTGAAAATAAGAAAGCTAACATATTCTTCTTTCATCAACCAAACCTTTTTTTGGTATGACCAAATTGTAAAATCCAAAACACAAAAAAAAAAAAAAAAAAAAAAAGTTAAAACCATCAAAAGTAGTGAAATCAAGAACTAAGCTTACCAATTGGATAAATCTTAGCTCTCTGATCTAAATTAGAACGTTGGATCTAAACCATCAAAATTGTTTTACCTCTAATCCAAAATCGAAACACAAAAAATTTAGACTAAACACAGATCATATCTCACAGCAATCAAACAATTAAGCTACAAATTGAATCACGATCTATATTATACAGTCAGATTCACGTAAAAAAAAAAAAAAAAGAATACTGATCTGAAGCAGAAGACATTTTATATAATCTAGGAAAATTAGAAGAAGGAAGGAAACCTGAACAGAAGAAGGCTGAACACGAGACTCGGCAGTGATGATAGCAGTAGCGGCGGCGTTAACAGTCTCAACACTATTATTAACAACGTTGCTCATCTTTTAAAAACTTCAGATTCGCCGCAACACCGACGACAATAACATCCGGGTTCGCTACTACTACTACTCTTACACTTGGATCTCTCTAAGAAAGAAATGAGATTTTTCCCGAGAAAATCAAAAAAGGTTTATTGTATAATGATGGGATTGAATTCTCTCTCTCCTCTCTCTACTCTCTTCTCTCTTCTCTCTCCTCTCTCAGGGACTGGGAGGGTCGTTATCTAATCCAGCTTTTCATTCAATTTTAGTTACCACGAGCTTTTGCCACGTCATCACGATTCCTTCACAGTTCACACGCGCTTCAGTTAAAAAGTTATATATTTACAACTTGATTAGTCATATGTAATTTTGGGAGGGTAAATTACGGTTGTTTTTTTTTTTTTTTTAAGGTAAATTTAATTTTATCAAAGTGAACTCTAAGCTTAATTTTCTTTCTCCTGAACTATAAAGTAAAAATAAACAAAGGACATGGTAGAGTAACGCGCCCTTGGTACTTTTTACATTTGAAATCATATCGTTTCAAGTTTTATATTGAAATAAAAACAGCTAAATTTTTATTTTTATCATTATTGATATTTTTATATAAATTTTCTATTGCGTAACATATTAAAACTGTAGAATCCAATTTTATAAATTTATATGGAAAATGTATAATAATAATTAATCTGATAAATTTAAAATGATATCTAATTTCAAATTGATAAAATTAAATTATGCAAAAGATTTTTCATATATTATAAAATATTTTTTTTTGTTTTGTTTTTTTCATTTAACTATGTAAAGTTTAGAATTCATCAAGTTCCACTATAAACTCACTATATATCACTGATTGAGTCCTTCATACTTTGACCACATGTAAATGTTGATTAATTATGTTTATTTGCTTCAGTTTGAGATGATATAAAAAAATTAAATTAAACGACTCTAACGATTTTTCTAGCAAAATACAAGAATGAAACAAACAACTATTTTCTTAATTCTAGTTGGTGTTTTTTTACTGGTGAACTCATTTTTTTTTTGTCTTTTAAATATGTCATTACACTGTTTGGTTATTGTTTATAATTGATGATTGCAAAAGTGCAAACTGAAATACTTAATATAGAATTTAATTACAAGTCAAATTGCACCGTATTTGTTTTGCACATCACCATCCGAAACTAAAATTATAGAATCATAAATCATTCTTTTGTCTTTTAAACCATTAAAAAAAACCTTCAATTTTAATTTGGTTTAATTCATGAAAACGTCTACTTTTTTCTTTTTTTAAAAACATTTACTTTTCAAATTATCCATACAATCGAAATAATAGTTTTTTACCACTTTATGTTTGTTTTTTTAATAGCTTTTAAAATTTAATTTGTTAAATATAATAAACTAAACTGGCGAAGACATATGAAAAGACTAAGAAATATGAAATTTTTATATCACTTTTCTCTGTTTAAAAGTAAAGACCATAATTTTTTAAAGAAAATACATTAATTTAAAGTTTTCTAAGAAATTCAGTTTGAATTTTGCTAGAATATAATTTTGTTACTTAGATTTTTCATTTTTTCACTAATTTTTTTTCCAACAAATAAACTTTATTAAGAATAAATCAGTCAACATACAATAATAGTTCAATCATCCAAACTGGAATATCCATAAACTAGAATAAAAATTAGAGAGATTACAAACCCAATTTCCAATTTTTTCACTAGTTAAATTGTTTTTACGTGGACGTGATTTTTATTTCATAACTGGTCTTTGTGATATCATAGATGAATTGAAGAATAACAAGCCAAATTGTTAAAGTGTATCAAAAAAAAAAATTACTAAGAAACTTCTGAAAAGTTAATTTTTAAACTTAGAAATAAGAAGGCTTGTAAAATAATATTTTTTCTCAGAAATATTAGTTTTCTCAAATAACAGTTCCAACTTCCAACCAAAAAAAAAAAGAAACGAGTATTCATTCGTAGATCTTAAAATATTTGTGTAACGTAAAATAAAAACGTTGGCTAATGTCTATATGTAGGTAATCTATAAAACCGAAACGAATGATTCTTGTCAAAGGAAAGAAGAAAATACTAGTATTAAGACTACCATCCGAAGAGTTGACCCTTACTTAGCCGTGTATGCACATATGTGTGCATAATTTATATGATATGGGGACCAAACCAATAAGTGAGGGTAATAATATAATAGCCGGCTTCATCATTGGAACTCCCATGTGACTCTCCTCATCTCATGTTTTTAAGTTTACTTTATTATAATCTCTTTGATAACGAGAGTCGCTTTATTTCATGCCAAGAAATTGTAATCTTAATTAGTTAATTTGATTCTTCTTCTCTACTGCTCTTAAACTATTTGACAATACCTTATTATTGTTTTTACGGTTGGATAAATTATTTGCTTTGGAACTATGTCTAATAATATAAATAAAAATTAGAAAAAAGGAGAAAAGTTGGGAACAATTAAGAAAAAGGCACATGCACGTGCGCACACCATAGCCATTGGTGAATGGTGAGTTGTATGTGTGTGTGAATCTGTGATGGCTTTTTGAGCAAACCCTCGTGCGTGCGTACGACTGCCACTTCTTACCTTTTCTTTTCTTACCTTTTCCACTTTTGTTTCTTTCCTCCTTTTTCAACTCTACTTGGAAAACTAATTACTACTACTACTATACTATGGATTTTAATTCTTACTTTTTAGAGGATATCATATGATTATGAAACCAATGAAAAGTTCAAAACTAAAATTCAACTTTCCTCTTCTCTAGTTGGTTTTTAAACTTGTTAATTCAAAACACCAATCAAGACATGAATCATCATATTTGGTTGTGTATCTTTTATAAAATTCAACTCTTAATTTGGCTGTGCAATTTCCAGGTCAATCATCTTTACAAAAAGTCATCCTTCTTGGATGTGTATCATTATCTGATTAGAATAACTAAAAAAAAAAAACTTTAGAAGATGTTGTTGTTGAGATTTATCCCCATGATCCGACATTTGACGAAGAACCATAACCACAATGCTCACTTCTCATTAGATTCGATTAAGAATAAAAAACAAAAGCGAAACAAAATCTAAAGAACGTGAAAAAGTTCACACTCAATCTCAACTCTAAAATCAAGCTAATCTAGAGAAGAAGATGTTGTTGTTACTTGCAATCCACTTAGACAGCATTCCAATCCAATAAATATATAGAGAGCAACCACAAGATGATGATACACAACAAATTCATAATATCTTACTTACTGTTACGAGCATTCTCAAAGATCATAAGGCCCAAACAATATGACCCAGATTAAATCTTCCTAACGGCCCATTTCCTCTTTATCTCATTCAGATTTCCTCAAAGGATAATTTAGAATTTTTATTATCTCTTTTCTTTTTCTTTTGTCTGAGCGTTAATGGACATTTGATTGGTGAATGGTGATGAAGGTGAGGAAGTAAGTTTTATGGCTTAGGTTCCTCTTCGAAGCTGTTACAACAACAAAAAAAAAAAAAACCTATAATACAAATCCTTCGAAGCTGCTTCTATGGCCATGGCCTTTCAGATTATAGCTTCTTCTTCTTCTTTATCACCAACTATTACAAAATCTCACCTTTTCTCTTATCAGCCTCTGCAATCTTGTTATAAAGCTTCTTCGAAACCTAACCATCTTTCTTCATGGTTTTCTCTACTGGGTTCTTCTCGTTTCTCACCTTACATTGGTTTAAAGCATCTGGGCATCTCAGTCTCGACTACTAAATCTTCAAACCCAGGTCTCGATTTCTCTTTAATACTTCAAATTCTTCTGGGTTTTGTTAAAGTTGTTCAATTTTCTGAATTTTTTGTGTGTGTGTAGAGATGAAGAGAAGATGTAATAAAAGTATGGTGATTCGTGCGTCCCTGTTTGGTGTTGGAGCACCTGAGGCTTTGGTTATTGGTGTTGTTGCTTTGTTAGTCTTTGGTCCTAAAGGCCTTGCTGAGGTTAGTGTCTTCTTGTTTGTGGCTATTTTTTTCTTGATGATTGATTCTGGAATCATAGCTTTTTAGGGTTTAGGCAGCTTATGAATGGTACTGTTTGATTTAGCTTAGGCGAATTGGACTATAGATAAGGCTGTTGCTTAATTCTGTTAGAATCTCTGTGGATTGAAGTCTGAATCTTTATCAATGTTGTTAATTGGGAGAAAATTCAATTCCACTCCTTTACTGAGCATTTGAGAGTCTGATTGTTAGAAATGAGAAGAGAAAAGAGCTCTAGGTGTCAATGTTTCTTCTCCAGTTGCTTAGAATCTTTGAACAAGTGTGTACTTGCTATGATCCGTGCAGGTAGCTCGGAATCTTGGAAAAACTCTGCGTACATTTCAGCCAACGATTAGAGAGTTACAGGTTTGTTTTTTTTTATCTCCAACACTTTGACAAGAGATTGGTTGGTTTGTGTATGAACGAACTATCTTTTTAAAAGGATGTTTCAAGAGATTTCAAAAGTACCCTTGAGCGTGAAATTGGTCTCGATGACATTTCATCGCCAAACGTGTCCAGCCAAAACAGAATGAATACTGTTCAACCTCCTCCTCCTCCTCCTCCTCCACCATCAGCTCCCCAAATTGAAGATCCTGTGACTGCAAGTGACCCCAGTGAGTGCCCTTTTCAGTTTACTATGTATATGCTAACAGAATAGGCATTTGACTGAGACACAATCAAAGTAGTTTTGACTCGTGTCTAGACTACGAGCTAGTCTATAACAAAACTGTTATTGTTTTCCATATACATAATAATGTTCTGAATGTAGTGAAGCTAAGCTAAGATGTTTTCCTTGAAATAAGCAGATGATGTTCAATCACCAAAAGCTTACACAACCGAGGATTACCTCAAGATCACTGAAGAGCAACTAAAAGCTGCGTCAACCGCTGAAAGCCAAACAGAGGATCAAACTCAGACTCAAGAACCCCTACAACAACCCACACCTGTACAAACACCAACTGGTGAAAGCCAGCCCAACGGTTAGCCTTTCATCCGTCGGACTTAATCCTTGAGTAATGAATGATCAGCAAATTAAGAACTCTCTCATCATCTTCAATTGTCTGAAACCCGGGTTGTTGCAGGTACAGCGAGAGAAACAACAGCTGCATCTCCTCCAAGGCAAGATTGAAAGCACCAAAATTTGACTTGTAGTGTTAAAAGCATAAGCCTGGGAATTTTTTTGATCTGCCAAAAGAGATGAGTCTATATTAGCTCTCTTGACATTCTCACAAAGCTTGTATTTACGCATCTTGATGGATTGAAAATTATCAGAATCTGTATCAGTTGTGTATTTACGTACCCATTAGTTTTTCTTCATAATGATAATCGAGTTTATTAGGTGAACCGTAATGAATTTGAATAAATTATTGGCTCTTTGTAAAGTTCACACAGAAAATGAAAATGAAAATGAATTGAAGTTCAATGATTTATTGGCTCTTCCATATTTGATGAAGTAAAATACATTTTATTTTTTTAACTATCAACGAAAATGTTAAAGAGTGATTTTGTTATCAAGAACAAAAAAGCATAGAAGAATGGGTCTCAAAATACAACAGTTGATCTGTCATGGACTGCAAAATCTTTCACACTTGAAGAAGACTCAACTCTGTGTGTCGCTTTCTTGGCCTATCCATCATAAAATAAACGAAGAAAACATTAATGATCATAATCACAGCCACATGTATATGAATTTTATAACAAAGCATTTTTTACCTCTTCATCCCAATTGGTAAAAATGGTGACGAGGGCAAGACCAAAAACTTGAACAACGAGGGCACATATGATTCCAAGCCAAAGCCCCTTCAAAAATTGATATGTTTATGTATAACGTTAACATTACAATAATTTAAATCGAAAAAAAAAAGAATCTGATTTATTTAGGTTAGTTTCATTTACCCGACCACCAATATGGAAGTGAAAAGCAAGTAACAAGCCTGAAGGAACTCCAACAAGATAATATGATCCAAGATTAATGAATGCTCCTATCTTCTGCCATCCACATCCTCTAGCAACCCCTGTTCAATTAACAGGAAAATCAAAAACCAAGTTCCTCATGATTAGGGTGTTTCTAAAAGCCTTTACTTGTAAGGAAAGCAAGAAATAAAAACCTGAGAGAACGCATTGAAGACTGTCTAGAAAGTTGCCTAAGGCGAGAATAGGCATCATCGAGGCTACGTAGGTGACTACTTCTGTTTCACTACTATAAGCCAACCCCCAAATATTCCTTATCAATATCAAAATTGTTCCGATCACTATACTTTCTGCGATTGCAATCCATATGACCACACGCACGGCAAGTTTAGCCACTCTCGGATTACCGGCTCCTAACTCATTCGAGACCCTCGTGCTGCACCAATTTTAAGGGATAGTCAATGGTCTATAGAATGAGTTTGATGTAAGGCTACATGAAATGGTTTCTGTAATTTTACCTTGCAGCACCACTGAGACCAAATGGGATCATCCACATTGTTCCTGATGTATTAAGGCTGCAAATATTTTCTTACTCAAGTCAATTTACACTCAAGAACTAGAAAAATACAGAATAATTCATATGAATTATACTTACCAGATTGAGAGAACAGAAGTTTCTAGAACTGGATTTGGAAGAAGTCCTGATAAGAGAACTAAAAGTTCAAAGGACCACATCTCTAAGCTGGACACAAACAACAATAACTTAAAATATCAAGATAGCTTAGTTAAGTGATCCATGTATTTGATTCATTAATTCATGCAGTATATGTATTACCAGACCATAAGTGCAGAAGGAACAGCTAGTCTCAGAAAAGGGATGATATCGCGTAGAGCCTCCTTGGAGAAACCGGTCCAAGTCAGTGAGCAAGAAGGCGAAAACTTGACGTAACAGAACAAGAGAATGACATTAAGCCAATAAGAAATGGAGTTGGCCAGAGCAGCTCCTTGAAACCTAAACCAGATTTAAAAACCAGACCCAACAAAGAAGGACATGAAGGGAAGTGGTGACTCCAGAGCAGAAAACCACAGGAAACACATTGTTTTGTGCCTGCAAGAACCTGTTAAAGCATTGAAGGAGACCGTAGGCGAAGATGCTCGGGATCATGAATTTGGCGTAGGAGCCAGCGAGTGCAGCGATGGATTTGTTTTGTCCAAAGAAGACAAGAAAGTGCTCTGTGTTTGCCCAGATGATGGAGAGAGGAATAGAAGCTAATGTAAGAACAAACATCGCTCTTTGCATGTGTATCCCTAACATTCCATACTTCTTTGCTCCGAACGATTGGCCACAAAGTGTATCTAACGCACTAGCTGTTCCCATCTGTTCATGAGGAATATGGAAAAGGAAAAAAGTGAATCAGTGCAGATTTCTTGCTTCACACGTTAACGTCCAACGCAATTTGTAAACAATATTAATTCTGGATTCGTTGACATCATCAGCAACAATTCACTTTCTTTTTTTTTTTTTTTTTCTTTGGCGTTTTTCACTTTGGTCCATCTATATAATGACAAAGTTTGTTTGGATATCCTAGTTGAAGTTGCGTCTCTGCAACTCATACAGATTTAACGACAAGAATATACGATGAATAAAAAAAATATCCTTACTATAAAAATACTATTATTTCTCTTTCTAGAGATATATGTTAAAGTTTTCTTCTTCTTCTTGGGGTTAAAGAGATATATATATGTTAGAAGAAAAATATCAATGTGCATATAGAGAAGAAAACACTAAGTAAATTAATATCACCCATTAACCAGTGTAGATTTCTTGCTTCACACGTAAACGTCCAACGCAATTTGTAAACAATATTAAATCTGGATTCGTTGACATTATCAGTAACTGTTTCAATGTTTGACAAAGTGGGTTTCAAGTTCAAGTAGGAAGATATAAGCAATAATTCACTTTTTTATTTGTATTTTTGCTTTGGCGTTTTTCACTTTGGTCCATCCATATACAATGACAAAGTTTGTTTGAATATATTTCTTGTCGTTAAATCTGTATGAGTGGCAGAGAAGTTGCTTACGCAACTTCAACTAGGATATTCAAACAAGGTGGCCTGTGATAAGTCCATCATATATACGATGAATAAAAAAAAAATATCCTTACTATAAAATTACTATTATTTCTCTTTTTAGAGATATATGCTATTTTATTCTTCCTTCTTCTTGGGGTTAAAGAGATATAAATGTTAGAAGAAAAATCTCAATGTGCATATAGAGAAGAAAACAGTAAGTAAATTAATATCACCCATTAACCAATTTATGTTTCAAAATCAGACATTCTTTTTGCAAATTTAGAAGAAAATTATTAGGTGTGAATTTATAAAAAATGGATTAAAAAAAAAAAGAGAGAGTGAGGAAAACTGACGAGGAAGCTGAAACCGGTGACGGAGGCGAAAGAGGTGGCTATGGAAGCGGCGGAGAGAGGAAGAGAGCCAAGATGGCCGACGAACATGACAGAGATGACTTGGAGGCAAAACTGAAGAAGACTCACGGCGATGAGTGGACCCGAAAGCCATAGCTGTTTCTTCACTTCCTCCTTTACACTACTCTTCTCTCCGATTAAAGGCCATGATAATTCATCTTCTCCTCTTTCTTTATCTTCCCTCATTTTTTTTGTTGAGAAATAGCAAAGATATGGACAAGTAACGATCTTCCTGTCTTTAAAGGGCTTTGTGTTAGGTCCTGTCTCTTTCCTCTCTCTCTTTCTCTGTCCCTATTGATGTATGATGTGTGGTGTGTGGCGATCTAGTAGTATTTTTTTTCATTTGTCAACTTTATAAATAGAATTATACACGAGTGACTTTTGTAGGTATCTACGTGGCTAATAACGAAAATCAAATGGAGATTTTATTCCTTTAAAATATTGAATGGTAGTCGCATAGACGCATACCAGAGCACGTACAAGAACAGTTGTGACTTGCAAATAATTACTAAAAAAAAAAAAATCATAATAGAATAGTTGACTAACTGTGTATTAATCCTCTTGATTAGCCCTGGGCATTCGGATTTTCGGATCGGATCGGATCAGATTTTTCGAATTTCGGATTTTTCGGATTGGGATATATAGAATCCGTCTGTTTTTCGGATCGGTTCGGATTCGGATCGGTTATCAATTTTTTGAGAAAATCCGAACTCAAACCGAACCTTATATATATTACTCGAAAATTATAATCACAAAAATCCGATAGCTCAGATGGCTTTAGTGCGCGACCCATATGCTTAGCCTCTCAGGTTCAAATCCCCCTCCAGCATTTACAATTTAAATTTTAATAGCTGATGGGTTCGGTCCGAAAATAAGCACAAAAATAATACTAATCTTTAAACCTAAACGTGTAAAAATTAATTGTGAAATCGGTTTATCGGATAACCGATTGGATTTCGGTTCGGATCGGTTTAAAACCGAAATCCGAATCACAATCAATATAAAACCGATCGGATTTATCAGAGAAACCGAAACCGATCCAAATCGGTTTTTCGGATCGGTTCGGTTCGGTTTGTTCTGTTAGGGCAACTCTTGATATAGATTTTGTAGCAAATGGGAGGAGAATATATTCCTCATTCAAACAGAAGCTCAGACGTTGAAACTCTAGGCATAGATTTTAAATCCTCTTTCGTCACTTCAAGATTGGAGGTTGATACCAAGGAGACTGTCACTTTCTTTAAACACTTTGAGTTAGCAAGTATGTATCTCATGAGCTGTTTCTCTTCTTCGCTTGCTTTATATCCCTCCCACGCAAACTCCTTTAAACGAGACGACAAGCATCTGGGGGCTAAACTTGGTTGGTTCCATGACAATGGTAGATTCCCGGGTTGATATCCATTTTTATCCTGGATGCAAGTAAGTACATAAAATTTTGAAGAGTATATATGAATCAAAGAATAACAACAAGTATAGTGTGTTGTTACTTACCAAGATATTTAGACATCGTAGTTGAGGAGAGTTGTTGAGAATTATTGAAAGTTGATCCAACCAAAGATGGCCAAATGTATATAGCTTAAAGCGCTGAAGTCGGGAGAAGGTAATGCCACTAGACTTAAGAGTCTGCAATGACTTTAAACAACAGACAATATTAAGCAACATGATTAAACTAACAAGGACGAATAGAGGGAGAAACAGTGATAAAAGCTATGGAATCCATACCATGGGATCTTTCAAAGATAAATAAAGAGACGTGACAATTGAGATAGCTCTAAGAAACTTGCTATCAGTTTTACATATAACGAAGATATGTGGCATATCAAAGCGAAGCTTATTCGCCATGGGGAAAGGGTTTCTGATCAAGGAATCATTGATGCCGAGGTACACTCTCGATCCAGCAAGAACTAAGCAACTTGATACAAGCCTCTCGAGAGAATATTCGTCTTTGAATATCACAAAGAATAGGCGCAATATTTTGAGTGACGGGAGGCAAACCGAAGAAGGAACATCCACAAGAATCTTGTCCGAAAGAGTCATTTCCACTAGCGTTTTGCATGTAAAGGCTCAGAGGCAAGCTGGTAGGCTCCGCGGTCCAGAGTAGCTCCAAATCTGCCTTGCGCACAAAGCGATCAACTGCATTTGCAATCAATTTCCCAACATCTACATCAGTAGGACGTTTTCTACCGAGTTGGATACACAAAGTTTCTACTGAAGGTGCCTTGTGAAGTTCCAATAACTTGTCAAGAAACTTCCAAACGCTTTCGCACTCGTCACTAGTGTCTGTGTACTCGATTTTAGGCACCAACGTCCAGATGTAACGCCATCGTTTTGACAAAACCATTGTCGCCACCGCATATTTGTTAGAGACAAGCAACAAAATCTGGATGAGCAAATCATTGGGCAACAAACTAATACTGTCTCTATCTCTAGAAGCAACGAGCTCTTCATTTCTTTGACTACAACGTTCGGCCTCTAGTGATGACATAGCTAACTATAAGAGTTTTTTCCTAATAAAGATTACGAACCCTAAGCATAGATCAGGAGGAACCCTAAAAAACTTTCGAGCTGCCTCACAATGGCAAAGTAATAAATAACCCATTTTGGGCCAACGGGACCGGCCCATTATATATCTTGATCCAACACCAATCAAACCCAACCCCTAATTTTGGACCTATCTCTTACCAATCTAGAGTTAAATTATAAATACAAAATGTGAAGGATCTGCATAATGTAAGGGCCAAATTATAAAAATACGAGAACATTTATCGAAGCATAAACCCTAAAAGCCCTAAAATCTTTTTATATAAAAGCAACTCACAGAGGGTTTATAAATCCGCCACCACCGCACGCCTCTTTTTACATTTGCCTCCTTTCTCGTCTCTAATTCTTCACTTTTAGTCTAGCAGATATGAGACCCCCACTTACAGGTAAGAACCCTAGCTTAAGTTTATATCTTTATTGTTCTGTCTGCCTCCATAGTATAACCCTGTTCGAACTGAAAATATGATTTTTGTCAAATCTGAATTCGTATCGTTACGATTCCTGTAGTATAAGTTGGTTTTTAGATGTTCTAATCTTGACCCATTTTGTGTTTTTACTGTTTCGATATTTTTCAAAGATTAAAGTAGAGATTTTTAATTACACTCTGTTATGATCAGGAGGACGTGGTGGTGGAGGATTCAGGGGCGGACGAGATGGAGGTGGTCGAGGTTTTGGAGGTGGACGAGGATTTGGAGGAGGAGGCCGTGGTGGTGACAGAGGAGGCCGTGGTGGTCCTCGCGGGCGTGGACGTGGTGGTGACCGTGGCCGTGGAAGAGGAGCGCCAGGACGTGGAGGAATGAAAGGAGGAAGCAAAGTGATTGTGGAGCCTCACAGACACGCAGGAGTGTTTATTGCTAAGGGTAAAGAAGATGCTCTTGTCACTAAGAACTTGGTTCCTGGTGAAGCTGTTTACAATGAAAAGAGAATCTCTGTTCAGGTATGGTTTGACTTTGATAACTGATGATGGTTTCACTTGGTTCTAAGTATATATTTGAATAGGATTGTTTTTGTTGCTGGTTCTGTTCTTATAGTATGTCTACTTCGATTTTGCAGAATGAAGATGGAACCAAGGTTGAATACAGAGTTTGGAATCCTTTTAGATCTAAGTTAGCTGCTGCAATTCTTGGTGGTGTTGATAACATTTGGATCGTAAGTTTACATCTATACACATATCATATTGACTCTCTCTTGTTTTGCAAGACTTGTTCTTGAATTTGTTCTTTGCAAAACCTTTGTAGAAACCTGGTGCTAAAGTCCTTTACCTCGGTGCTGCTTCTGGAACCACTGTCTCTCATGTTTCTGATCTTGTTGGCCCTGTAAGTATAACCTCTTACCACTCCATGATTCTTTTTCTCAAATTATTAGTCCTCAGGTCGTTTTCTTTCCCTTGTTTGTGGCTTACCTTTGGTTTATGAATTGTAGGAGGGATGTGTTTACGCTGTTGAGTTTTCTCATAGAAGTGGTAGAGATTTGGTGAACATGGCAAAGAAGAGAACTAATATTATTCCAATCATTGAAGATGCTAGACACCCTGCTAAGTACAGAATGCTTGTTGGCATGGTTGATGTCATATTCTCTGATGTTGCTCAACCAGATCAGGTTTGGTTCTTTATTTCATTCGAAGTTGCCTTTTTAACATTATATCCACATAGTTTACTTTATACTGCATTGCATCTTTTTGTTTTTAAAAACTATCAGTACATGAAATCGGCAGATGATGATTTTACTTGGATTCCCCTTCAGAACATTATGAATGTTGCAAACTCCAAGTTCTGATGCTACTTTGAATCTTTTTTACCTTATTTTGTTTGTTTTCGGCCACCAAGTTGGCTGCTTTGAACTTGCAAATTTGTTTTTAACCCCAAAGCCTTTTTACTCGTTTTCTTTTTTGCCCTTAAAAAGAAGTTTTTCAGTTACAGACCCCCTATTTCCAGGATTCTTTATACTCTATAATTTCGTATTTGTTATAAATTTACATGAAGTTTTCAATATTGCATTTTTAGACTAAATAGAGTATGTGTTTTGATTGTCTCTAGAGAGATTCAGTTGTAGTTGCTGTAATGAAGCTGAGCTTGCAGGGATTTCGCAATGAAAACCATGAATGCTTTATCTTTGGCTCCTATTTTTAGTTATCTGTTTTATGATTCTCTTTTTAATTGAAACCCATCTGACTAACTCTTGAAGGCGAGAATCGTGGCCCTGAATGCCTCATTTTTCCTCAAAACTGGAGGACACTTTGTCATCTCAATCAAGGTCAGTACACTCTTATCCTTACTCTAATTCTCCTTACAACACCAACACAAATTTAATTCTTTCTGTTTATACATCCACTTGTACGTCCGAAACTAAATAAACATGTTTTGATCTCTCTTCAGGCCAACTGTATCGACTCTACAGTCGCAGCAGAAGTAGTCTTCCAGAGCGAGGTGAAGAAGCTGCAGCAGGAGCAGTTTAGGCCAGCGGAACAGGTGACTCTGGAGCCTTTTGAGCGTGACCATGCCTGTGTTGTTGGTGGTTACCGCATGCCCAAGAAACAAAAAGCTCCAGCTACATAGAGCGGTACTAGGTGTTTGTGTGGTCCAAGTCAAAAGCTTAGTACTAGTGTGATTCAACCCCCTTGCAGTTTCTTTGGGTTTTGGTTTCTTGTTGTATTAAGTATTTGAATGGATAATGCTTTTATGCGTCGTTTTGGATATTTCATCTTTTGATGAAGCTACTGATAATTATATAAAATTTTCATATAATCTTAGGAATTTTATAATAACCAGTAATGATTCCAAAGTCAAGATCCTAGCATTAAAAGTTTAAAACCAGTTTATATAGGATTCTGAACAGAATTGGGTATTTCCGGCCAAGTCCAAATGGATGTTTGGTTCTTTCTTGGTTGAATGGTTTATATAATCCGATATGTTTTCCGCATTGGACCAATTTATCTTCAGGATTTATAAATCGGTCCAGACCGAAATGGTGCCAAATCTCAGAGTGTTCTAAAGGCTTCTTAGGGTTCTAGGGATCTTAGTGTTTTGTTGCCAAAAGTAAATCAGAACAAAATAAAAAAAAAAGGTAAGGGCCTCTTATATAGTATACTCAAACTTGGTTTAAGAGACGCTACGTGTCACAGTTCTGTTGGACGAAGAAAATAATAGAAGAAAAAAAATTTATGTCCGATCGACGAGTTTAGAAGAAGAATTTTTTTCTCTGTCTCTCTCTCTTTCTCGCGGTAGAAGATGGAATCGAAGGATATGGATTCAGAGGAGGTTGGGGTCGGAGGTGATGCGTATCGGAGGAGATCGAGTCAACGGAGGTGATGCGTTGCGGAGGAGATTTCGCGATTAGGTAAACAAATTAGGGTTGTTTGATTTTTGATCCCAATTTAGAGTTCTTTGATTTCTGATCCTCTCTCAAGGTATCCCTTTCTCATTCTCTCTCTCTATTCTTTCATTTGATCCCAGCTATCTTTGTTTTTGCTTCGTAGATTCCTGGATTGGTGAATGACGATTCTGCTGATGTGAGAGCTATAATGGCGAATGCGGATTCTTCCTTGATAGGAATAGCAACTGCGACATGTATGTTTGGAATTATTGATATTTGTAAGCTCTTTTGGCTCAAATTGCATAAGCACCAACACGAGATGTGTATCAAAGTAGTATAATAGAACTAACGAGCCAGTAGATTTGATGTGGCAAAGAAACCAGAGTGAGGTACTCAAAGTGACGATATAATATTCAATGTTACTCAACTGATGTGCATCTATGCCATGATGTTTAAAGAAATTCTTTAACTTGACCTTCGTTTAGGAGAGGTTTTATTTTGTTTGCTTTATGCTGATTTTTTTCACGTCACTGGTAATCAAACAGGAAAGTGTCGGGCAAGAGATGCTGCACTAAATGCGATCCAATCACCTTTGTTAGATATTAGCATTGAGAGAGCCACTTTGACAAAGCTAGATGGTGTTTCTTTGAGTCTCAAGGAGGTTAGTGTTCTTCTTCTTTGATCAATTATTTCAGAGAAAGTTACTTTTTCTCCAAAAGATGCAGAACGAAGAGGGTCAAGTCACTTTTTTATTATTATTGTAAGGAAACTTAATGAATTGATTGTTCTTGTTTGTTTTTGGATTAATAATGCAGCTCGGCTACTAACAGGTTGATCACATCAAAGGATCATGCTTCTGTGCAGCTCAACATTGGTCATCTCGATGCTGATGGGGTGTACACTGGTCAATTCACTACATTTGCTCTCTGCGGTTTGCTCAACATTGGTCATCTCGATGTTGTCCGTGCTCAGGTTTGTCAAGACAGCTTCTTTATCATAAATCTTGAGACTTGTCTGACTTTAATCTAGTATAGCAATGGAATTGGTTCTGGATCATTGTGTTAACTAGAATTGGTCATGTAATGCTTTTGTTAGTACATGAAATTGTTAACACTTTCTTGAAACAATTTAGGATGATGCCGACAGTGGAGTCGACAGGCTATGGCAGAAGAAGAAGGTTGAGGCCAAACAACAGTAAGACCAACAAGCTTTGTTTTCTAGTTTCTAGATTTCTTTTTGAAATTTAGATGTGAACCTTTGTCTTTCATCACAATCTTCATCACAATCTATTTCTCTTCATCAAAATCTTCTCTTTTCACCTATGTAACATATCCATCAAAAGTTAAATCATGATTCATGATGACTCTTATTTAGTATTCTCAACTACTATATCTCAAGTTTGAGTTTCATATTTACTATCTCTGGTTTAACAAGTTTGAGTTTCATATTTACTATCAAATTTCAAAAAACAATTTTTTCAAAAATAAGAGACCCAAAATTAGAACTTACCATTGGAGGATAAAATTTTAACTAAGAGATCATAGGTTCTTATTTACAAAACAATACACAATTAATTCTTAAAAAATTCAAACAGTATATAAGAGACTCCAATTATGATACTACAGATAAACTTGCTCTTAGCTAGGTGACCGTGGAGGGTTTTTGTTCTGCCGTGGTAATTAAACTCCATTCCGGCACGTCTTCCTCTCCTTCTTATACTGTTGCTTTACTTTGAAAGAACCCTAACCTAAGAAGCCCTCACATAGTTATTTTGAGCTCAAAATTGAAAATTTGGAGCTTTCCGGCGAATACTGATGTATAGATTTCATCTTGGTTCAGCTAAAAATTTGTAGTTTCGAGTAGGGTTTTTGAGAATTTATCTGTGTGGGAAATTTTTTATAAAGCATCCAGCTTTATTATTATTATTATTTTTTTTGCTTTACTTTGATATGCAAGCTTAGTGTTTCCGTATGGACTCAATAACTGATTCGAGTTGTTAAACTATATACCAAAAGAAAACATGGTTTCACTTACAAGAGAAGAGAGTTATACTAAAAGAGCTCTTAAGAAGAGATTTGACATTTGCCACTTCTAAAGTTGGTAAGAAATACAACCAAAGTAGAATCCAAGTAAAGAGATTGAGTGCGGGTTGGTAGAATCCAAGGAAGACTGTAGTTCTTTACAACAAGCTTACTCTTGATATGCAAGCTAGTGATGGTTGATTGTTTCTGTTATGCATTAGTTGCATGAAGAGATAAAATGGTGATGGGTAGACAGAAGAAGAAAACCAAAATATGTGACCATGGGAAGCAGAGGCGGAGGCAGTGTGTTAGCATGGGGGTCAATTGACCCCTATGGATTTACAAAAAAAAATTTTTACTTGTATTTTTAGAAGAAAAATCAGAAAAAATCATGAAAATATGTATATTGACCC
>JALLKC010000304.1:0-24283 GCA_024034495.1 Camelina laxa | reverse complement strand
CTCTCTCTTCTCTCTTCTCCCTCTCTCAGCGACTGAGAGGGGTCGTTATCTAATCCAGCTTTTCATTCAATTTTAGTTACCACGAGCTTTTGCCACGTCATCACGATTCCTTTCACACGCGCTTCAGTTAAAAAGTTATATATTTACAACTTGATTAGTCATATGTAATTTGGGAGGGTAAATTACGGTTGTTTTTTTTTTTTTTTTTAAAGGTAAATTTAATTTTATCAAAGTGAACTCTAAGCTTAATTTTCTTTCTCCTGAACTATAAAGTAAAAATAAACAAAGGACATGGTAGAGTAACGCGCCCTTGGTACTTTTTACATTTGAAATCATATCATTTCAAGTTTTATATTGAAATAAAAACAGCTAAATTTTTATTTTTATCATTATTGATATTTTTATATAATTTTCTATTGCGTAGCATATTAAAACTGTAGAATCCAATTTTATAAATTTATATGGAAAATGTATAATGATAATTAATCTGATAAATTTAAAATGATATCTAATTTCAAATTGATAAAATTAAATTATGCAAAAGATTTTTCATATATTATAAAATATTTATTTTTGTTTTGTTTTTTTTCATTTAACTATGTAAAGTTTAGAATTCATCAAGTTCCACTATAAACTCACTATATATCACTGATTGAGTCCTTCATACTTTGACCACATGTAAATGTTGATTAATTATGTTTATTTGCTTGAGTTTGGGATGATATAAAAAATTTAAATTAAACGACTCTAACGATTTTTCTAGCAAAATACAAGAATGAAATAAACAATTATTTTCTTAATTCTAGTTGGTATTTTTACTGGTGAACTCATTTTTTTTTTGTCTTTTAAATCAATGAATGATATGTCATAACAGTGTTTTGTTATTGTTTATAATTGATGATTGCAAAAGTGCAAACTGAAATACTTAATATAGAATTTAATTTCAAGTCAAATTGCACCGCTTTTTTTTTAAAAGAACATTTACTTTTCAAATTATCCATACAATCTAAATAATAGTTTTTACCACTTTATGTTTGTTTTTTTAATAGCTTTTAAAATTTAATTTGTCAAATATAATAAACTAAACTAGCGAAGACATATGAAAAGACTAAGAAATATGAAGTTTTTATATCACTTCTCTATATTTAAAAGTAAAGACCCTAATTTTTAAAGAAAATACATAAATTTAAAGTTTTCTAAGAAATTCAGTTTGAGTTTTGCTAGAATATAATTTTGTTACTTCAATTTTTCATTTTTTTCACTAATTTTCTTTTCCAACAAATAAACTTTATTAAGAATAAATCAGTCAACATACAATAACAGTTCAATCATCCAAACTGGAATATCCATAAACTAGAATAAAAATTAGAGAGATTACAAACCCAATTTCCAATTTTTTCATTAGTTAATTTTTTTTTTACGTGGACGTGATTTTTATTTCATAACTGGTCTTTGTGATATCATAGATGAATTGAAGAATAACAAGCCAAATTATTAAAGTGTATCAAAAAAAAAAAAAAACTAAGAAACTTCTGGAAAGTTAATTTTTAAAACTTAGAAATAAGAAGGCTTGTAAAATAATATTTTTTTCAGAATTATTAGTTTTCTCAAATAACAGTTCCAACTTCCAACCAAAAAAAAAAAAAAAAAAGAAACGAGTATTCATTCGTAGATCTTAAAATATTTGTGTAACGTAAAATAAAAACGTCTGCTAATGTCTATATGTAGGTAATCTATAAAACCGAAACGAATGATTCTTGTCAAAGGAAAGAAGAAAATACTATTAAGACTACCATCCGAAGAGGACCAAACCAATAAGTGAGGGTAATAATATAATAGCCGGCTTCATCATTGGAACTCCCATGTGACTCTCCTCATCTCATGTTTTTAAGTTTACTTTATTATAATCTCTTTGATAACGAGAGTCGCTTTATTTCATGCCAAGAAATTGTAATCTTAATTAGTTAATTTGATTCTTCTTCTCTACTGCTCTTAAACTATTCACAATACCTTATTATTGTTTTTACGGTTGGATAAATTATTTGCTTTGGAACTATGTCTAATAATATAAATAAAAATTAGAAAAAAGGAGAAAAGTTGGGAACAATTAAGAAAAAGGCACATGCACGTGCGCACACCATAGCCATTGGTGAATGGTGAGTTGTATGTGTGTGTGAATCTGTGATGGCTTTTTGAGCAAACCCTCGTGCGTGCGTACGACTGCCACTTCTTACCTTTTCTTTTCTTACCTTTTCCACTTTTGTTTCTTTCCTCCTTTTTCAACTCTACTTGGAAAACTAATTACTACTACTACTACTACTATACTATGGATTTTAATTCTTACTTTTTAGAGGATATCATATGATTATGAAACCAATCAAAAGTTCAAAACTAAAATTCAACTTTCCTCTTCTCTAGTTGGTTTTTAAACTTGTTAATTCAAAACACCAATCAAGACATGAATCATCATATTTGGTTGTGTATCTTTTATAAAATTCAACTCTTAATTAGGCTGTGCAATTTCCAGGTCAATCATCTTTACAAAAAGTCATCCTTCTTGGATGTGTATCATTATCTGATTAGAATAACTAAAAAAAAAAAACTTTAGAAGATGTTGTTGTTGAGATTTATCCCCATGATCCGACATTTGACGAAGAACCATAACCACAATGCTCACTTCTCATTAGATTCGATTAAGAATAAAAAACAAAAGCGAAACAAAATCTAAAGAACGTGAAAAAGTTCACACTCAATCTCAACTCTAAAATCAAGCTAATCTAGAGAAGAAGATGTTGTTGTTACTTGCAATCCACTTAGACAGCATTCCAATCCAATAAATATATAGAGAGCAACCACAAGATGATGATACACAACAAATTCATAATATCTACTTACTGTTTACGAGCATTCTCAAAGCATCATAAGGCCCAAACAATATGACCCAGATTAAATCTTCCTAACGGCCCATTTCCTCTTTATCTCATTCAGATTTCCTCAAAGGATAATTTAGAATTTTTATTATCTCTTTTCTTTTTCTTTTGTCTGAGCGTTAATGGACATTTGATTGGTGAATGGTGATGAAGGTGAGGAAGTAAGTTTTATGGCTTAGGTTCCTCTTCGAAGCTGTTACAACAACAAAAAAAAAAAAACCTATAATACAAATCCTTCGAAGCTGCTTCTATGGCCATGGCCTTTCAGATTATAGCTTCTTCTTCTTCTTCTTTATCACCAACGATTACAAAATCTCACCTTTTCTCTTATCATCCTCTGCAATCTTGTTATAAAGCTTCTTCGAAACCTAACCATCTTTCTTCATGGTTTTCTCTACTGGGTTCTTCTCGTTTCTCACCTTACATTGGTTTAAAGCATCTGGGCATCTCAGTCTCGACTACTAAATCTTCAAACCCAGGTCTCGATTTCTCTTTAATACTTCAAATTCTTCTGGGTTTTGTTAAAGTTGTTCAATTTTCTGATTTTTTGTTGTGTGTGTGTAGAGATGAAGAGAAGATGTAATAAAAGTATGGTGATTCGTGCGTCCCTGTTTGGTGTTGGAGCACCTGAGGCTTTGGTTATTGGTGTTGTTGCTTTGTTAGTATTTGGTCCTAAAGGCCTTGCTGAGGTTAGTGTCTTCTTGTTTGTGGCTATTTTTTTCTTGATGATTGATTCTGGAATCATAGCTTTTTAGGGTTTAGGCAGCTTATGAATTGGTACTGTTTGATTTAGCTTATGCGAATTGGACTATAGATAAGGCTGTTGCTTAATTCTGTTAGAATCTCTGTGGATTGAAGTCTGAATCTTTATCAATGTTGTTAATTGGGAGAAAATTCAATTCCACTCCTTTACTGAGCATTTGAGAGTCTGATTGTTAGAAATGAGAAGAGAAAAGAGCTCTAGGTGTCAATGTTTCTTCTCCAGTTGCTTAGAATCTTTGAACAAGTGTGTACTTGCTATGATCCGTGCAGGTAGCTCGGAATCTTGGAAAAACTCTGCGTACATTTCAGCCAACGATTAGAGAGTTACAGGTTTGTTTTTTTTTATCTCCAACACTTTGACAAGAGATTGGTTGGTTTGTGTATGAGCGAACTATTTTTTTAATAGGATGTTTCAAGAGATTTCAAAAGTACCCTTGAGCGTGAAATTGGTCTCGATGACATTTCATCGCCAAACGTGTACAGCCAAAACAGAATGAATACTGTTCAACCTCCTCCTCCTCCTCCTCCACCATCAGCTCCCCAAATTGAAGATCCTGTGACTGCAAGTGACCCCAGTGAGTGCCCTTTTCAGTTTTCTATGTATATGCTAACAGAATAGGCATTTGACTGAGACACAATCACAGTAGTTTTGACTCGTGTCTAGACTACGAGCTAGTCTATAACAAAACTGTTATTGTTTTCCATATACATAATAATGTTCTGAATGTAGTGAAGCTAAGCTAAGATGTTTTCCTTGAAATAAGCAGATGATGTTCAATCACCAAAAGCTTACACAACCGAGGATTACCTCAAGATCACTGAAGAGCAACTAAAAGCTGCGTCAACCGCTGAAAGCCAAACAGAGGATCAAACTCAGACTCAAGAACCGCTACAACAACCCACACCTGTACAAACACCAACTGGTGAAAGCCAGCCCAACGGTTAGCCTTTCATCCGTCGGACTTAATCCATGAGTAATGAATGATCAGCAAATTAAGAACTCTCTCATCATCTTCAATTGTCTGAAACCCGGGTTGTTGCAGGTACAGCGAGAGAAACAACAGCTGCATCTCCTCCAAGGCAAGATTGAAAGCACCAAAATTTGACTTGTAGTGTTAAAAGCATAAGCCTGGGAATTTTTTTGATCTGCCAAAAGAGATGAGTCTATATTAGCTCTCTTGACATTCTCACAAAGCTTGTATTTACGCATCTTGATGGATTGAAAATTATCAGAATCTGTATCAGTTGTGTATTTATGTACCCATTAGTTTTTCTTCATAATGATAATCGAGTTTATTAGGTGAACCGTAATGAATTTGAATAAATTATTGGCTCTTTGTAAAGTTCACACAGAAAATGAAAATGAAAATGAATTGAAGTTCAATGATTTATTGGCTCTTCCATATTTGATGAAGTAAAATACTTTTTTTTTTTTTTAACTATCAACGAAAATGTTAAAGAGTGATTTTGTTATCAAGAACAAAAAAAGCATAGAAGAATGGCTCTCAAAATACAACAGTTGATCTGTCATGGACTGCAAAATCTTTCACACTTGAAGAAGACTCAACTCTGTGTGTCGCTTTCTTGGCCTATCCATCATAAAATAAACGAAGAAAACATTAATGATCATAATCACAGCCACATGTATATGAATTTTATAACAAAGCATTTTTTACCTCTTCATCCCAATTGGTAAAAATGGTGACGAGGGCAAGACCAAAAACTTGAACAACGAGGGCACATATGATTCCAAGCCAAAGCCCCTTCAAAAATTGATATGTTTATGTATAACGTTAACATTACAATAATTTAAATCGAAAAAAAAAAAGAATCTGATTTATTTAGGTTAGTTTCATTTACCCGACCACCAATATGGAAGTGAAAAGCAAGTAACAAGCCTGAAGGAACTCCAACAAGATAATATGATCCAAGATTAATGAATGCTCCTATCTTCTGCCATCCACATCCTCTAGCAACCCCTGTTCAATTAACAGGAAAATCAAAAACCAAGTTCCTCATGATTAGGGTGTTTCTAAAAGCCTTTACTTGTAAGGAAAGCAAGAAATAAAAACCTGAGAGAACGCATTGAAGACTGTCTAGAAAGTTGCCTAAGGCGAGAATAGGCATCATCGAGGCTACGTAGGTGACTACTTCTGTTTCACTACTATAAGCCAACCCCCAAATATTCCTTATCAATATCAAAATTGTTCCGATCACTATACTTTCTGCGATTGCAATCCATATGACCACACGCACGGCAAGTTTAGCCACTCTCGGATTACCGGCTCCTAACTCATTCGAGACCCTCGTGCTGCACCAATTTTAAGGGATAGTCAATGGTCTATAGAATGAGTTTGATGTAAGGCTACATGAAATGGTTTCTGTAATTTTACCTTGCAGCACCACTGAGACCAAATGGGATCATCCACATTGTTCCTGATGTATTAAGGCTGCAAATATTTTCTTACTCAAGTCAATTTACACTCAAGAACTAGAAAAATACAGAATAATTCATATGAATTATACTTACCAGATTGAGAGAACAGAAGTTTCTAGAACTGGATTTGGAAGAAGTCCTGATAAGAGAACTAAAAGTTCAAAGGACCACATCTCTAAGCTGGACACAAACAACAATAACTTAAAATATCAAGATAGCTTAGTTAAGTGATCCATGTATTTGATTCATTAATTCATGCAGTATATGTATTACCAGACCATAAGTGCAGAAGGAACAGCTAGTCTCAGAAAAGGGATGATATCGCGTAGAGCCTCCTTGGAGAAACCGGTCCAAGTCAGTGAGCAAGAAGGCGAAAACTTGACGTAACAGAACAAGAGAATGACATTAAGCCAATAAGAAATGGAGTTGGCCAGAGCAGCTCCTTGAAACCCTAAACCAGATTTAAAACCAAGACCCAACAAAGAAGGACATGAAGGGAAGTGGTGACTCCAGAGCAGAAAACCACAGGAAACACATTGTTTTGTGCCTGCAAGAACCTGTTAAAGCATTGAAGGAGACCGTAGGCGAAGATGCTCGGGATCATGAATTTGGCGTAGGAGCCAGCGAGTGCAGCGATGGATTTGTTTTGTCCAAAGAAGACAAGAAAGTGCTCTGTGTTTGCCCAGATGATGGAGAGAGGAATAGAAGCTAATGTAAGAACAAACATCGCTCTTTGCATTTGTATCCCTAACATTCCATACTTCTTTGCTCCGAACGATTGGCCACAAAGTGTATCTAACGCACTAGCTGTTCCCATCTGTTCATGAGGAATATGGAAAAGGAAAAAAGTGAATCAGTGCAGATTTCTTGCTTCACACGTTAACGTCCAACGCAATTTGTAAACAATATTAAATCTGGATTCGTTGACATCATCAGCAACAATTCACTTTTTTTTTTTTTTTGGCGTTTTTCACTTTGGTCCATCTATATAATGACAAAGTTTGTTTGGATATCCTAGTTGAAGTTGCGTCTCTGCAACTCATACAGATTTAACGACAAGAATATACGATGAATAAAAAAAAAAACCTTACTATAAAAATACTATTATTTCTCTTTCTAGAGATATATATGTTAAAGTTTTCTTCTTCTTCTTGGGGTTAAAGAGATATATATGTTATAAGAAAAATATCAATGTGCATATAGAGAAGAAAACACTAAGTAAATTAATATCACCCATTAACCAGTGTAGATTTCTTGCTTCACACGTAAACGTCCAACGCAATTTGTAAACAATATTAAATCTGGATTCGTTGACATTATCAGTAACTGTTTCAATGTTTGACAAAGTGGGTTTCAAGTTCAAGTAGGAAGATATAAGCAATAATTCACTTTTTTATTTATATTTTTGCTTTGGCGTTTTTCACTTTGGTCCATCCATATACAATGACAAAGTTTGTTTGAATATATTTCTTGTCGTTAAATCTGTATGAGTGGCAGAGAAGTTGCTTACGCAACTTCAACTAGGATATTCAAACAAGGTGGCCTGTGATAAGTCCATCATATATACGATGAATAAAAAAAATATCCTTACTATAAAATTACTATTATTTCTCTTTTTAGAGATATATGCTATTTTATTCTTCCTTCTTCTTGGGGTTAAAGAGATATAAATGTTAGAAGAAAAATCTCAATGTGCATATAGAGAAGAAAACAGTAAGTAAATTAATATCACCCATTAACCAATTTATGTTTCAAAATCAGACATTCTTTTTGCAAATTTAGAAGAAAATTATTAGGTGTGAATTTATAAAAAATGGATTAAAAAAAAAGAGAGAGTGAGGAAAACTGACGAGGAAGCTGAAACCGGTGACGGAGGCGAAAGAGGTGGCTATGGAAGCGGCGGAGAGAGGAAGAGAGCCAAGATGGCCGACGAACATGACAGAGATGACTTGGAGGCAAAACTGAAGAAGACTCACGGCGATGAGTGGACCCGAAAGCCATAGCTGTTTCTTCACTTCCTCCTTTACACTACTCTTCTCTCCGATTAAAGGCCATGACAATTCATCTTCTCCTCTTTCTTTATCTTCCCTCATTTTTTTTTTGTTGAGAAATAGCAAAGATATGGACAAGTAACGATCTTCCTGTTTTAAAGGGCTTTGTGTTAGGTCCTGTCTCTTTCCTCTCTCTCTTTCTCTGTCCCTATTGATGTATGATGTGTGGTGTGTGGCGATCTAGTAGTATTTTTTTTCATTTGTCAACTTTAAAAATAGAATTATACACCAGTGACTTTTGTAGGTATCTACGTGGCTAATAACGAAAATCAAATGGAGATTTTATTCCTTTAAAATATTGAATGGTAGTCGCATAGACGCATAGCACAGCACGTACAAGAACAGTTGTGACTTGCAAATAATTACTAAAAAAAAAGAAAAAAATCATAATAGAATAGCTTGACTAACTGTGTGTATTAATCCTCTTGATTAGCCCTGGGCATTCGGATTTTCGAATTGGATCGGATCAGATTTTTCGGATTGGGATGCATAGAATCCGTCTGTTTTTCAGATCGGTTCGGATTCGGATCGATTATCAATTTTTTGAGAAAATCCGAACTCAAACCGAACGTTATATATATTACTCGAAAATTATAATCACAAAAATCCGATAGCTCAGATGGCTTTAGTGCGCGACCCATATGCCTAGCCTCTCAGGTTCGAATCCCCCTTCAGCGTTTACAATTTAAATTTTAATAACTGATGGGTTCGGTCCGAAAATAAGCACAAAAATAATACTAATCTTTAAACTCAAACATGTAAAAATTAATTGTGAAATCGGTTTATCGGATAACCGATTGGATTTCGGTTTGGATCGGTTTAAAACCGAAATCCGAATCACAATTAATATAAAAACCGATCGGATTTATCAGAGAAACCGAAACCGATTCAAATCGGTTTTTTCGGATCGGTTCGGTTCGGTTTCGGATTATATGCCCAGGGCAACTCTTGATATAGATTTTGTAGCAAATGGGAGGAGAATATATTCCTCATTCAAACAGAAGCTCAGACGTTGAAACTCTAGGCATAGATTTTAAATCCTCTTTCGTCACTTCAAGATTGGAGGTTGATACCAAGGCGACTGTCACTTTCTTTAAACACTTTGAGTTAGCAAGTATGTATCTCATGAGCTGTTTCTCTTCTTCGCTTACTTTATATCCCTCCCACGCAAACTCCTTTAAAGGAGACGACAAGCATATTTGGGGGCTAAACTTGGTTGGTTCCATGACAATGGTAGATTCCCGGGTTGATATCCAGTTTTATCCTGGATGCAAGTAAGTACATAAAATTTTGAAGAGTATATATGAATCAAAGAATAACAACAAGTATAGTGTGTTGTTACTTACCAAGATATTTAGACATCGTAGTTGAGGAGAGTTGTTGAGAATTATTGAAAGTTGATCCAACCAAAGATGGCCAAATGTATATAGCTTAAAGCGCTGAAGTCGGGAGAAGGTAATGCCACTAGACTTAAGAGTCTGCAATGACTTTAAACAACAGACAATATTAAGCAACATGATTAAACTAACAAGGACGAATAGAGGGAGAAACAGTGATAAAAGCTATGGAATCCATACCATGGGATCTTTCAAAGATAAATAAAGAGAGGTGACAATTGAGATAGCTCCAAGAAACTTGCTATCAGTTTTACATATAACGAAGATATGTGGCATATCAAAGCGAAGCTTATTCGCCATGGGGAAAGGGTTTCTGATCAAGGAATCATTGATGCCGAGGTACACTCTCGATCCAGCAAGAACTAAGCAACTTGATACAAGCCTCTCGAGAGAATATTCGTCTTTGATATGTGGCATATCAAAGCGAAGCTTATTCGCCATGGGGAAAGGGTTTCTGATCAAGGAATCATTGATGCCGAGGTACACTCTCGATCCAGCAAGAACTAAGCAACTTGATACAAGCCTCTCGAGAGAATATTCGTCTTTGAATATCACAAAGAATAGGCGCAATATTTTGAGTGACGGGAGGCAAACCGAAGAAGGAACATCCACAAGAATCTTGTCCGAAAGAGTCATTTCCACTAGCGTTTTGCATGTGTAAAGGCTCCGCGGTCCAGAGTAGCTCCAAATCTACCTTGCGCACAAAGCGATCAACTGCATTTGCAATCAATTTCCCAACATCTACATCAGTAGGACGTTTTCTACCGAGTTGGATACACAAAGTTTCTAATGAAGGTGCCTTGTGAAGTTCCAATAACTTGTCAAGAAACTTCCAAACGCTTTCGCACTCGTCACTAGTGTCTGTGTACTCGATTTTAGGCACCAACGTCCAGATGTAACGCCATCGTTTTGACAAAACCATTGTCGCCACCGCATCTTTGGTTGAGACAAGCAACAAAATCTGGATGAGCAAATCATTGGGCAACAAACTAATACTGTCTCTATCTCTAGAAGCAACGAGCTCATTCATTTCTTTGACTACAACGTTCGGCCTCTAGTGATGACATAGCTAACTATAAGAGTTTTTTCCTAATAAAGATTACGAACATAGATAAGCATAGATCAGGAGGAACCCTAAAAAACTTTCGAGCTGCCTCACAATGGCAAAGTAATAAATAACCCATTTTGGGCCAACGGGACCGGCCCATTATATATCTTGATCCAACACCAATCAAACCCAACCCCTAATTTTGGACCTATCTCTTACCAATCTAGAGTTAAATTATAAATACAAAATGTGAAGGATCTGCATAATGTAAGGGCCAAATTATAAAAATACGAGAACATTTATCGAAGCATAAACCCTAAAAGCCCTAAAATCTTTTTATATAAAAGCAACTCACAGAGGGTTTATAAATCCGCCACCACCGCACGCCTCTTTTTACATTTGCCTCCTTTCTCGTCTCTAATTCTTCACTTTTAGTCTAGCAGATATGAGACCCCCACTTACAGGTAAGAACCCTAGCTTAAGTTTATATCTTTATTGTTCTGTCTGCCTCCATAGTATAACCCTGTTCGAACTGAAAATATGATTTTTGTCAAATCTGAATTCGTATCGTTACGATTCCTGTAGTATAAGTTGGTTTTTAGATGTTCTAATCTTGACCCATTTTGTGTTTTTACTCTTTCGATATTTTTCAAAGATTAAAGTAGAGATTTTTAATTACACTCTGTTATGATCAGGAGGACGTGGTGGTGGAGGATTCAGGGGCGGACGAGATGGAGGTGGTCGAGGTTTTGGAGGTGGACGAGGATTTGGAGGAGGAGGCCGTGGTGGTGACAGAGGAGGCCGTGGTGGTCCTCGGGGACGTGGTGGTGACCGTGGCCGTGGAAGAGGAGCCCCAGGACGTGGAGGAATGAAAGGAGGAAGCAAAGTGATTGTGGAGCCTCACAGACACGCAGGAGTGTTTATTGCTAAGGGTAAAGAAGATGCTCTTGTCACTAAGAACTTGGTTCCTGGTGAAGCTGTTTACAATGAAAAGAGAATCTCTGTTCAGGTATGGTTTGACTTTGATAACTGATGATGGTTTCACTTGGTTCTAAGTATATATTTGAATAGGATTGTTTCTGTTGCTGGTTCTGTTCTTATAGTATGTCTACTTCGATTTTGCAGAATGAAGATGGAACCAAGGTTGAATACAGAGTTTGGAATCCTTTTAGATCTAAGTTAGCTGCTGCAATTCTTGGTGGTGTTGATAACATTTGGATCGTAAGTTTACATCTATACACATATCATATTGACTCTCTCTTGTTTTGCAAGACTTGTTCTTGAATTTGTTCTTTGCTAAACCTTTGTAGAAACCTGGTGCTAAAGTCCTTTACCTCGGTGCTGCTTCTGGAACCACTGTCTCTCATGTTTCTGATCTTGTTGGCCCTGTAAGTATAACCTCTTACCACTCCATGATTCTTTTTCTCAAATTATTAGTCCTCAGGTCGTTTTCTTTCCCTTGTTTGTGGCTTACCTTTGGTTTATGAATTGTAGGAGGGATGTGTTTACGCTGTTGAGTTTTCTCATAGAAGTGGTAGAGATTTGGTGAACATGGCAAAGAAGAGAACTAATATTATTCCAATCATTGAAGATGCTAGACACCCTGCTAAGTACAGAATGCTTGTTGGCATGGTTGATGTCATATTCTCTGATGTTGCTCAACCAGATCAGGTTTGGTTCTTTATTTCATTCGAAGTTGCCTTTTTAACATTATATCCACAAAGTTTACTTTATACTGCATTGCATCTTTTTGTTTTTAAAAACAATCAGTACATGAAATCGGCAGATGATGATTTTACTTGGATTCCCCTTCAGAACATTATGAATGTTGCAAACTCCAAGTTCTGATGCTACTTTGAATCTTTTTTACCTTATTTTGTTTGTTTTCGGCCACCAAGTTGGCTGCTTTGAACTTGCAAATTTGTTTTTAATCCCAAAGCCTTTTTACTCGTTTTCTTTTTTGCCCTTAAAAAGAAGTTTTTCAGTTACAGACCCCCTATTTCCAGGATTCTTTATACTCTATAATTTCGTATTTGTTATAAATTTACATGAAGTTTTCAATATTGCATTTTTTAGACTAAATAGAGTATTTGTTTTGATTGTCTCTAGAGAGATTCAGTTGTAGTTGCTGTAATGATTGAGCTGAGCTTGCAGGGATTTCGCAATGAAAACCATGAATGCTTTATCTTTGGCTCCTATTTTTAGTTATCTGTTTTATGATTCTCTTTTTAATTGAAACCCATCTGACTAACTCTTGAAGGCGAGAATCGTGGCCCTGAATGCCTCATTTTTCCTCAAAACTGGAGGACACTTTGTCATCTCAATCAAGGTCAGTACACTCTTATCCTTACTCTAATTCTCCTTACAACACCAACACAAATTTAATTCTTTCTGTTTATACATCCACTTGTACGTCCGAAACTAAATAAACATGTTTTGATCTCTCTTCAGGCCAACTGTATCGACTCTACAGTCGCAGCAGAAGTAGTCTTCCAGAGCGAGGTGAAGAAGCTGCAGCAGGAGCAGTTTAGGCCAGCGGAACAGGTGACTCTGGAGCCTTTTGAGCGTGACCATGCCTGTGTTGTTGGTGGTTACCGCATGCCCAAGAAACAAAAAGCTCCAGCTACATAGAGCGGTACTAGGTGTTTGTGTGGTCCAAGTCCAAGTCAAAAGCTTAGTACTAGTGTGTGATTCAACCCCCTTGCAGTTTCTTTGGGTTTTGGTTTCTTGTTGTATTAAGTATTTGAATGGATAATGCTTTTATGTCGTTTTGGATATTTCATCTTTTGATGAAGCTACTGATAATTATATAAATTTTTTCATATAATCTTAGGAATTTTATAATAACCAGTAATGATTCCAAAGTCAAGATCCTAGCATTAAAAGTTTAAAACCAGTTTATATAGGATTCTGAACAGAATTGGGTATTTCCGGCCAAGTCCAAATGGATGTTTGGTTCTTTCTTGGTTGAATGGTTTATATAATCCGATATGTTTTCCCCATTGGACCAATTTATCTTCAGGATTTATAAATCGGTCCAGACCGAATGGTGCCAAATCTCAGAGTTCTAAAGGCTTCGTAGGGTTCTACCTGGATCTCAGCTTGTTTTGTTTATCGGTGGGTTCATACCTTGATCATAGTGTTTTGTTGCCAAAAAATAAATCAGAACAAAATAGAAAAGGTAAGGGAGTCTCTTGTATAGTATACTCAAATTTGGTTTAAGAGACGCTACATGTCACAGTTCTGTTGGACGAAGAAAATAATAGAAGAAAAAAAAAATTTATGCCCGATCGACGAGTTTAGAAGAAGAATTTTTTTTTTCTCTCTGTCTCTGTCTTTCTCTTGCGGTAGAAGATGAAATCGAAGGATATGGAATCAGAGGAGGTTGGGGTCGGAGGTGATGCGTATCGGAGGAGATCGAGTCAACGGAGGTGATGCGTTGCGGAGGAGATTTCGCGATTAGGTAAACAAATTAGGGTTGTTTGATTTTTGATCCCAATTTAGAGTTCTTTGATTTCTGATCCTCTCTCAAGGTATCCCTTTCTCATTCTCTCTCTCTATCTCTTTCATTTGATCCCAGCTATCTTTGTTTTTGCTTCGTAGATTCTTGGATTGGTGAATGACGATTCTGCTGATGTGAGAGCTATAATGGCGAATGCGGATTCTTCCTTGATGGGAATAGCAACTGCGACAGGTATGTTTGGAATTATTGATATTTGTAAGCTCTTTTGGCTCAAATTGCATAAGCACCAACACGAGATGTGTATCAAAGTAGTATAATAGAACTAACGAGCCAGTAGATTTGATGTGGCAAAGAAACCAGAGTGAGGTACTCAAAGTGACGATATAATATTCAATGTTACTCAACTAATGTGCATCTATGCCATGATGTTTAAAGAAAGTCTTTAACTTGACCTTCGTTTAGGAGAGGTTTTATTTTGTTTGCTTTATGCAGTTTTTTTTTCACGTCACTGGTAATCAAACAGGAAAGTGTCGAGCAAGAGATGCTGCACTAAATGCGATCCACTCACCTTTGTTAGATATTGGCATTGAGAGAGCCACTTTAACAAAGCTAGATGGTGCTGCTTTGAGTCTTAAGGAGGTTTGTGTTCTTCTTCTTTGATCAATTATTTCAGAGAAAGTTACTTTTTCTCCAAAAGATGTAGAACGAAGAGGGTCAAGTCACTTTTTTATTATTATTGTAAGGAAACTTAATGAATTGATTGTTCTTGTTTGTTTTTGGATTAATAATGCAGCTCGGCTACTAACAGGTTGATCACATCAAAGGATCATGCTTCTGTGCAGCTCAACATTGGTCATCTCGATGCTGATGGGGTGTACACTGGTCAATTCACTACATTTGCTCTCTGCGGTTTTGTCCGTGCTCAGGTTTGTCAAGACAGCTTCTTTATCATAAATCTTGAGACTTGTCTGACTTTAATCTAGTATAGCAATGGAATTGGTTCTGGATCATTGTGTTAACTAGAATTGGTCATGTAATGCTTTTGTTAGTACATGAAATTGTTAACACTTTCTTGAAACAATTTAGGATGATGCCGACAGTGGAGTCGACAGGCTATGGCAGAAGAAGAAGGTTGAGGCCAAACAATAGTAAGACCAACAAGCTTTGTTTTCTAGTTTCTAGATTTCTTTTTGAAATCTAGATGTGAACCTTTGTCTTCATCACAATCTTCATCACAATCTATTTCTCTTCATCAAAATCTTCTCTTTTCACCTATGTAACATATCCATCAAAAGTTAAATCATGATTCATGATGACTCTTATTTAGTATTCTCAACTACTATATCTCAAGTTTGAGTTTCATATTTACTATCTCTGGTTTAACAAGTTTGAGTTTCATATTTACTATCAAATTTCAAAAAACAATTTTTTCAAAAATAAGAGACCCAAAATTAGAACTTACCATTGGAGGATAAAATTTTAACTAAGAGATCATAGGTTCTTATTTACAAAACAATACACAATTAATTCTTAAAAAATTCAAACAGTATATAAGAGACTCCAATTATGATACTACCGATAAACTTGCTCTTAGCTAGATGACCGTGGAGGGTTTTTGTTCTGCCGTGGTAATTAAACTCCATTCCGGTACGTCTTCCTCTCCTTCTTATACTGTTGCTTTACTTTGAAAGAACCCTATTCTAAGAAGCCCTCACATAGTTATTTTGAGCTCAAAATTGAAAATTTGGAGCTTTCCGGCGAATACTGATGTATACTAAAGGTTTTTTCGCAACAAGAAGGCATAGATTATAATGAAGTGTTTTCTCCAGTGGTTAAACATGTTTCCATCAGATTAATGTTGTCGATTGTGGTCAACATGGATTATGAATTAGAGCAAATGGATGTTAAAACAGCTTTTTTGCATGGAAATCTAGAAGAAAGGATTATAATGAATCAACCAGGAGGATTTGTGCAATAGGGAAGTGAAGACAAAGTCTGTATGTTGAGGAAGTCTTTATATGGTCTAAAACAGTCTCGTAGATGCTGGAATCAAATTTTTTTATAAATTCATGAAAGATCAACAGTTTGAAACTAGTAGAGACTCATGTGTCTACATGAAAGACACACAGACGGATCAAGCTGTTTATTTGTTGCTCTATGTGGATGATATCTTGATAGCTTCAGGAAGCATGGTTGTGATTCAAAATCTCAAAGACAAGCTGAAAAGTGAGTTTGAAATGAAAGATTTGGGAAAGGCTTTAAGAATTCTGGGTATGGACATCATCAGAGACAGAGAGAAGGGAGAATTGATTCTGTCTCAGGGAAAGTACTTAGAAAAGGTGTTGAAAACTTTTGGGATGTTTGAAGCAAGGCCAGTGGTTTCACCAACCGATTCTCAATTTAAACTCAGAAGTTTGACAGAAGTAGAAAAGAAAGCAGAAGCTGTACATATGGAGAGAGTTCCATATGCAAGTGCAGTGGGGAGTTTAATGTATGCTATGGTGGGTTCAAGACCATATTTGGGATTTGCAGTTGGTCTTGTCAGCAGGTTTATGACAAATCTAGGAAGAGTACATTGGTCAGCAGTGAAATGGGTATTAAGATACTTAAAGGGCTCATACACTCAAAATTTGACGTTCAAGAAGAGTTCTAAGTTTTGCATTGAAGGTTTTCAGATTCAGATTATGCAACAGACTTAGAAAAAAGAAGGTCAGTCACAGGGTTTGTATTTAAAGTTGGTAAAAATACAGTTTCATGGAAATCATGTTTGCAATCAGTTGTGGCTCTTTCAACCACTGATGCAGAGTACATGGCTCTGAGCGAAGCAATAAAATAGGCCCTTTGGTTGAAAGGTATGTGTTCATAATTAGGGTTTAAGCAAGAAAGTGTCCAGGTTCATTGTGATTCACAAAGTGTTCTAGCCCTAGCAAAGAATTCAGTTCATCATGAAAGAACAAAGCATATAGACACTAGATTCCATTTCATCAGGGATATAGTGGCACAAGGTGATGTTGTTCTACACAAGATTCACACAACAGCAAACCCAGCAGATTTCCTATCTAAGATGGTACCTGGTCAGAAGTTCCAGCTTTGCTGTGAGCTTCTCAACATCCGGTGAACATGAGCAGCGGCCACAGGTAACTCCAACAGTCTTGCAAAATAGGTTAAAATAAGATGAGTTAATTTTGTGAGAAGTACTCAAGTGTCAGGATTGAGTAAGGAATTAAACTGGAGTTGGTGTTATCTGTAAAGTATTGGAACTATGTCGGTGTTACAAGTTCCAGGTGGAGTTCCTGACAAAACAGTTTTAAGAAAGAAAAAAACTGGGTAAGAAATCGGATGTTGTGAGATTAAAGAAAACTGGCAAACAGAGTGACTCAAGGCAGTTAATAACCTGAAAGTTGCTGGAATGTTGTGTTGGAAGGGATTCCAGTTTCAGGTGGAGTCACAGTGAAAAAAAACAGAATGAGAGCTTGATGATCTCATGGTCTGAGAGTTTTCCAGAGAATGAGCGAAGAGATTGACATGTGGCCAGAAGTTATATGCAGATTCAATGGTTAACAGAGTAGATCAAGTTAGATCTCTTGGTTAAAAACTGAATCGCAAAAGAGTTTGACCAAAGGAAAAAAAAGGAGCTAGTGAGAAAATTGCTTACCAAAGGTTGAACATGATCTCACGAGAGAAGCAATAGATTTTTTGCTAGTGATGACAAGGTGGAGCTCATAACCTAAAATGGTTTTAAAATTGAAACTTTTAAGTTTCGAAATTTCTGCAAATCGCCAAAGATCCTAGTCTCTAATTATCACAGTGAAGAGATAAGAGATAGAGATTAGATGTACATGGGAGTGGTAGAGGAAGCGGTGATGAAATTCATAGGAGAAACTTCATCGAAGGACCTGCATTTTTTCTCATTGGAGAAGATGAAGTTGATGTCTCAATTCACGGAGGAGGACGTCGAGAATGATTGAGCAGAAACGCAGCTGGAGTTGATTACCGGCGATAACAGTGGTGTTAGCCGGAGAAGGGAGAGTTCACCGGAGGAGGCAATGACCCGGTGACACTGAGAAGCTTCAGAAAGGGACAAAGGGAAGAGATTGGTTTCGGTGATGGTGATGTCGTTAATGTGTAGTGTGTCAAAAGGTGGAGATTTATTGATTGGGTTTGACTAAACCACACACATTATGGGCTTTAATGGGCCTGCGAAAGTGACATAAGGAGAAACAATGTGATCCATTTGCTACACTTAAAATATCTATAAAGATATGGGAGAGTGGAGGTAGGTGAGAAAAAAAAATACAAAAAGAAGCTTTCTAGAAAAAGTGAAAAAACGAGAGAAACGAGACAATTATTATTATTTTTTTCTTTAAACTCAGAAGTGATCCTAAAGGTTTCTTAGGCCCAAAGACTAATCTCCTGGGGCCGGGGGAAACCATGTTAAAACCCCCGTGGCCAATGCTATTCGAACCCAGATGGTGGGACTTTTCTCCCTTTACCAAACGAGACAGTTATTCTTATTCTTCAAGCTTTCCTCTTCCTCCTTGTTGTATTGGTGATCCTTGTTCTTCTTTTGCAAAATCTGTAAACCAAAGACCAACATCACAAGTTGTTGGTGTGTGTAATCTCTCTTTCATATAGTGATATTATAAAGTATAGCATCAAAACGAATGAAATAACAAAAGAGGTTCAAAGAAACTTCTCTAGAAGTTCAATTATGTCAAACTTTTCTTTCAAAAACGTCCCATCCACTGCTATTACATTTCTTATAAATTCAAATACTATTAAACATTGATCTAAGGCAATAAAAAATAGGTACTTAAACCTTTGGTTACCTACAAGCTCTACGTCAGCAATTGTACCAGGATTTGCTTTCTTTATCTTGCAGATATACTTGGGGAGTTGCTCATACTCACTTTCATGAGAACCTTTTAATAACTCACGAGTTTGCTCTAAAGCATCCCAAAGTTGGTGATAAGTTAGCTTTAAACCATAATTTTTAAGTAATAGTTTTTCCAAATCCCTTGTTTAAGTCCATGGCTAATACCACCAAAAAGATCCAATATGAGTTGGCTTATAATTTTTTGGCCTAATTGATCCTAATCAAAAAATTATAATCGAGAAATACTCTGTTGTTTCATCTTTTGTTGTTGCTCGCACCCATTATTCTTGCACACAATAACAAATTTTTTAGTATCCGACTTAGATACTTTCCAGCCAAGCTTATATTTTACTGAAAGCATCCATAACAAACCTTTATTGTAATTCATTATTTGCTATTGAATTTTTCTTGAAAACCGGTTAGATTTAACTTGTAGAATCAAGGAATGTGATTTTGTTTTATGGGCTTAGTTACAGGCCTGAACTAAATTGAAAGCCCAAAAACAATAGACGGTCATGTCCAAAAATAATAAGGTTAAAAGATAAATATGAATCGTACCTTAAGAAAAAAACACGAATCGTACCTTGTTCAAATAGCAGTCGTTCTTGTGAAATCAACCATGGACGAATCCGCCATCAAAGTAAGTAATCTTCTTCTCTTTATGGATCTCCCTATTTGCATAAGCTCCTCTGGTTCTCTCTCTCTCTCTATTAGATTATTTAGGATTTGAGGTAGTGGAGAGAATGTCTGATTAGATTTTTTTTTTTTTTTTTTTTTGGTGTACATTAGGGTCAGGAATCGCTGGAATTGAACGGTGAAAAACGGTAAATTTCATTCATTCATTTGATTTTATTATTTTTCTTTTGTTTGTTTTGGGAACCATGAGAGATGTTGTCATGTTAGCTGATAATAATATTATCTCCTGCAATCAAATTCTATTGTAGCCTTAGCACGATTTCCGTAGAGGGATATGAAACTATGTTTCATCATCAGTTTCGTCTCAGTCTCGCGTTGACAAAGCATTTCGCTAAATGCGGAAAGATCGCGCGTATGTTTCTTCCCAGAGACAGAAAGGGTTGTTGAGAGTTAAACTTGATTTTTTAATCAAGGTTTATTAAATCTATGTTCTAGAGTTCTCTCTATAAATATCAAGATCTCCACCTCCTTTATAAAAATATCTAAAAGTTCTAGAACAATGTATCACCTCCTTAACATAAAAATCTAGATATTTAATTAGAATTATCTAGATAATTAAATTATTATAGTCTAGATATTGTGATAGAATAATCTAGATTAAAGATTAAAATATTCTAGATATTTTGTAATATGGAGGCTATAAATACCTCCTCCTACTCTCATTTGTAACTAAGATGTTGTGAAGTTATTCCAAGTTAAAATCAAAGTAATAAAAGATTTATTTTCTAAACTACTCTCTCAAATACTCAAAACACTTTCTCCATCACTTCTAAAAGAATTTACTTCCAACAAAGTGGTATCAGAGCTTGAAGATCCTAAAGATGGCAAGTAATGGTGTTCCTTTCCAAGTTCCGGTGCTCACAAAGAACAACTATGACAATTGGAGTTTACGAATGATTGCTATCCTAGGAGCACATGACGTATGGGAGATAGTCGAGAAAGGTTACACTGAATCAGAGAATGAAGGTAGTCTCTCTCAAACCCAAAGGATAGTTTGACTCAAGAAAGAGAGACAAGAAGGCTCTCTGCCTAATCTATCAAGGATTAGATGAAGACACATTTGAGAAGGTCGTTGGAGCTACGTCGGCCAAAGAAGCATGGGAGAAGTCGAACATCTTACAAGGGTGCCGATCAAGTCAAGAAGGTGCGTCTTCAAACTCTAAGAGGAGAATTTGAAGCTTTACAAATGAAGGAAGGTGAACTCGTCTCTGATTATTTTTCAAGAGTTTTGGTGGTTACTAATAATCTTAAAAGAAACGGCGAGAAGCTAGATGATGTGAGAATTATGGAGAAGGTTCTTAGATGTAGACTCAAGATTTGAGCATATCGTTACCGTTATTGAAGAGACAAAAGATTTGGAGGCCATGACAATGGAGCAACTTCTTGGGTCATTACAAGCTTATGAAGAAAAGAAGAAAGAAGAAGGAAGACATTGCCGAACAAGTACTAAAAATGAAAATTAATAACATTAAAGAAGAAATTGGGCAAAGTTATCAAAGAAGAGGTGGTGGTCAAGTACGAGGACGAGGCCGAGGCCGTGGATATGGAAATGGACGTGGTTGGAGGCCATATGAAGACAACACAAGTCAAAGAGGAGAAAGCTCATCAAGAGGTCGTGGGAGAGGAAGCTCAAATTCAAGGTACAATAAATCAAGTGTAAAATGCTACAATTGTGGAAAGTTTGGACATTACGCTTCGAATGTAAAGCCCTAGTAACAAAAGAGTCGAGGAGAAGGCCAACTACGTTGAAGAAAAAATTCAAGAAGAAGACATGTTATTAATGGCTAATTACAAGAAGGATGAACGAGAAGAAAATAATAAATGGTACTCGACGTGTGGTGCAAGCAATCATATGTGCGGGAGAAGAAACATGTTCGTGGAGCTGATGAGTCGGTGAAAGGAAACGTCGCTTTAGGAGATGAATCGAAGATGGAGGTACAAGGCAAAGGAAACATTCTCATTCGATTGAAGAATGGAGATCATCAATTTATTTCCAACGTTTACTATATTCCAACCATGAAGACAAACATCTTGAGTCTTGGGCAACTCTTAGAGAAAGGTTATGATATTCGATTAAAAGATAATAACCTTTCTATAAGAGACCAAACAAGTAATCTCATTACTAAAGTGCCGATGTCTAAAAATAGAATGTTTGTTCTTAACATTCAAAATGACATCGCACAATGTCTCAAGATGTGCTACAAAGAGGATTCTTGGCTTTGGCATCTTCGATACGGACATCTAAATTTTGGAGGCTTGGAGTTACTTTCAAGAAAGAAATGGTGAGGGGGCTACCTTGGATCAATCATCCAAATCAGGTGTGTGAAGGATGTCTACTTGGAAAACAATTCAAAATGAGTTTTCCAAAGGAGTCAAGCACAAGAGCTCAAAAGCCATTGGAGTTAATACACACGGATGTGTGCGGTCCAATCAAGCCAAAATCACTTGGTAAAAGTAACTACTTCCTTCTCTTTATTGATGATTTTTCAAGAAAAACATGGGTTTATTTCTGAAAGAAAAATCCGAGGTGTTCGAGAACTTTAAAAAATTTAAAGCCCATGTTGAGAAGGAAAGTGGTCTTGTGATTAAAGCTATGAGATCCGACCGTGGAGGAGAGTTCACATCCAAGGAGTTTCATAAGTATTGTGAAGATAATGGCATTCGAAGACAACTAACGGTGCCTAGATCCCCTCAACAAAATGGAGTAGCAGAAAGAAAGAATAGAACAATTCTTGAGATGGCGAGGAGCATGCTTAAGAGTAAAAGACTACCGAAGGAGCTATGGGCGGAAGCTGTCGCGTGTGCGGTGTATTTATTAAACCGATCTCCAACAAGAAGTGTCTCGGGTAAGACACCACAAGAAGCTTGGAGCGGAAGAAAGCCCGGTGTTTCTCATTTAAGAGTCTTTGGAAGCATAGCTCATGCTCATGTACCAGATGAGAAGCGGAGCAAACTAGATGACAAAAGTGAGAAGTACATCTTCATTGGTTATGACAACAACTCGAAAGGCTACAAGCTTTACAATCCCGATACAAGGAAGACTATTATAAGTCGAAATGTTCGGGTTCGAAGAAGGAGAATGGGAATGGAAGTCAAATGATGAAGATTATAACTTCTTTCCAAACTTTGAAGAAGATGACTAGAGCCACCAAGAGAAGAGCTTACTACACCACCAACTTCACCAACAAGTTCTCAAGGAGAAGAAAGTTCTAGCGAAAGGACTCCACGCTATAGAAGTCTACAAGAGCTTTACGAGGTTACCGAAATCAAGACAACCTTAATTTATTTTGTTTATTTGCGGAGTGCGAGCCCTTGAACTTCCAAGAAGCTATTGAAAAAAACTTGGAGAAATGCCATGGATGAAGAGATAAAGGCTATACAAAAGAATGATACATGGGAGTTAGCTTCACTTCCAAATGGACACAATGCGATTGGTGTGAAGTGGGTGTACAAAGCAAAGAAAAATTCTAAAGGGAAGTTGAAAGATACAAGGCAAGATTGGTGGCTAAAGGATATAATCAAAGACCCGGAATCGACTACGATGAAGTATTTGCTCCCGTCGCTCGTCTTGAAACTGTTCGACTAATTATTTCATTGGCGGCTCAAAACAAGTGGAAAATACATCAAATGGATGTCAAGTCAGCCTTCTTAAACGGAGACCTTGAAGAAGAAGTTTACATTGAGCAACCTCAAGGCTGTAGTTAAAAGGAGAGGAAGACAAAGTTTTGAGGTTAAAGAAGGCACTTTATGGGTTAAAACAAGCCCCGAGAGCTTGGAATACACGGATCGACAAGTACTTCAACGAGAAATACTTCATCAAGTGTCCATATGAGCATGCACTTTATATCAAAATAAAAATGGCGATATATTGATTGTGTGCTTGTATGTAGATGACTTGATATTCACGGGTAACAATCCAGCATGTTTGACGAATTCAAGAAAGAGATGACGAAGGAGTTCGAGATGACGGACATTGATTGATGTCTTACTACCTCGGAATCGAAGTAAGACAGAGAAGAAAATGGAGTTTTTATTACTCAAGAAGGATATGCTAAGGAGGTACTTAAAAAGTTTAAGATGGAAGACTCTAACCGGTGAGCACGCCAATGGAATGTGGAATCAAGTTATCAAAGATCGAGGAAGGAGAAGGAGTGGACCCAACATTATTTAAGAGCTTAGTTGGAAGCTACGATACTTAACATGCACAAGACCTGATATCATATATGCAGTTGGAGTTGTTAGTCGCTACATGGAACATCCAACAACAACTCATTTCAAGGCGGCAAAGAGGATTCTTCGCTATATCAAAGGTACGAACTTTGGTTTGCACTATTCTATTTCAAATGATTATAAGTGTTATTATAGCGATAGTGATTGGAGTGGAGACGTGGATGATCGAAAAAGCACAAGTGGTTTCGTGTTCTACATTGGAGATACAGCTTTTACGTGGATGTCAAAGAAGCAACCAATTGTCACGCTTTCCACTTGTGAAGCGCGGAGTATGTGGCGGCTACTTCATGTGTGTGCCATGCTATTTGGTTAAGAAATCTTCTAAAGGAGTTAAACTTGCCACAAGCAGAGCCAACAAAGATCTTTGGTGGATAACAAGTCATGCAATAGCTT
>JALLKC010000303.1:15000-57906 GCA_024034495.1 Camelina laxa | reverse complement strand
TCTTTTATGAGTTTGTAGGTTCATCTTATGTACGGAAGTGTTAATTGCAAATTATCGGCAAAGAGATGGATAAGCTGATAAGGGATTAAGGTGGCAAACAAATTTCCACCAATTACACATTTGTTGTTTGCGGATGATAGTCTGTTTTTCTGTAAGGTCGATAAAGAATAATGTGGGGTTATTTTGGAAATCTGAAGGAAGTATAAGGCTGTCTCGGGACAGAAAATTAATTTTGCTAAATCTTCTTTCCAGTTTGGTCATACGGTTGATGCAGTCACAAGGGCTGAGTTGATGACTGTTCTGGGGATAACAAATCTAGGAGATATGGGTTCATATCTAGGTTTACCTGAGAGTTTAGGTGGGTCTAAAACAAATTTTATTCTTTTGTTCGGGACAGATGGCAGGGTCGGACGATGGTTAGTTGGGAAAATTAGTTTCAAAAGGGGGAAAAGAGGTTATGATTAAGTCTGTTGGAACTGTTGTCCCGACGTTTATGATGTCCTGTTTTCGTCTACCAAAAACAATCACATCCACACTTACTAGTGTAGTCGCGAATTTTTGGTGAAGTACAAATGGCCAGACAGGGGGTATGCATTTTCTCTCTTGGGAGAAGTTATGTTGTAGTAAACAGTTGGGCAGTTTGGATTTCAGAAATGTCAATGATTTTAATTCGGCTTTGCTAGCAAAACAATTATGGCGACTGAATGAGGCTCCTGACTCACTGTTCGCCAGAGTTTTCAATAGTAGGTACTATAGGAATTTGATTCCAATGGAACAGATTCAGTCATACTCCCCATCATATGGATGTCGAGTATTTCTTCAACTAGATCTTTGGTAAACAAAAGACTTATTAAAAGAGTTGGCTCAGGGGAATCTATTTATATTTGGAATTATCCAAGGATACAGGCTCGACTTCTGAGACCAGCTTTAAATAAGGACCCCACTCTTCAAATGACTAGCTCACTTAATTGTTTGTCGAACGAATATTTGGCTTGGCTCAACGAGCATTTTGATCTGGGGGGTATTGCATTGATAGGAGTTTTACCTTTAAGAGGTTTCAAGAAGGCAGATTCTATAGGTTTCATGAAAAGTTTTTGAGAATGAGGATGAACGGCCTGAGGAAACTGTTAGGTAGCGGATGGAGAGGCATTGGTATGGCAGCATGCTCAGGAGGAAGGTAAGGATGAGGATTTACCCTACACGCTATCGACTCTAACTCTCAGCTGAGGTTGGCTGCAGCTCCACTCCCCACCGTTAAGCTATCAGTGCTTTGTAGATGGATCTTGGACAGCTGGTGACTCGCAGGTGTAAGATCATTTTGTACGCTGTTTGAAGAACTGAGGCCAACCATGGGTACCACTAATTTCCAGTGTATTACCCCTTGCATGCTGAAGTAGAAGCTTTGATCTGGGCTATACGGTGTATGATTAAACATGACTTCCAAGATTTGGCTTTTTTTAAAGACTGCTCAGACTATGTGAAGATGGTGTTTTCTTCTTTGACTGGCTGCCATTTTCGTCATACCTCAAAGATATCAAGATTGACAGGGAGGAGTTTTCTTCTTTCTCTTTATCTTTTGTTCTTAGAAATGTAAATGTAAATGTGGATTCTTTGGCACGTCAAGCATGTACGTCTATGCATAATATTTTGTTTGTAAACAATTTACCTTCTAGTTGGCTCATATGAGCTAATCTTTGTTGAGAAAAAAAGAATACTATATGGAAACATATTTTTATATATGTGAAAAATTATATATGTTTTTTTTTTACCTCGAAAAATTATATGTGAACATAGTTTTTCTTTTGTCAAAATATAATATCTGATGTTATAATATGATTTTTTATGGATATAAACGAGTCAAATTGTGAGATTCATTACTAGGAAGAAAATTTTATGTGGAGTACAACACTGTCAAAGAAATTTTGCTAAAACGGTGGATATTTTTTTTATATCTATATTAGTAAATAATGGTCACTCAACCGATAAAAAAAATAGTATTGGATGATGAAAAATATGAAAATAGTTATGCTATATTTCATAATCAATGAATTATAAGTAAGATAATAGAATGTGAAAAAGGAATAGATAGTATACCTAAAAAGAATTGATTGTGAAAATGTTAAAAGAAATAGATAAATTATAGATTGTTTAATAAAATAAATGTGACATCTATATAGATTTATATTTTTAATATTAAATGATTATAGTTATATATGGTTCGTATTAATAAATAAAAAAACATTATAGTGCCGTGAGTATAAATGTAGTTTTGGTACATATATATTAAATAGTTTGTAGCAGATTTGCATCAAAACCTTTTTTCTTTTTCTACAATGTAAGTGGTTTCCAATCCAGATTGCATCCAAATATATATATATATATATATATATGATTTACCTGATCTATGGTTTCAAATTTAGAAGGTGGAGTGTTATAGACGGCCTTTAATCTCTCAGCCGGAGGAGCACCATAGATTCTACTCATCTTTTTCTCAAGAAGTGTAATCACAGAATCTTCTACTGCCCAAATCCCCGGCTTCTCCCCAGCTTCTTCCGACGCAAACCACCCAGAAGAGTCCACCTTCATTGCCTCCGAAGGGAACAAGATCTCAAAAGGCGATGATAAAGGAGGGTTGGCGCTATAAGAGCATCCCTTTAGTCCTTGAATTCCAGCCCCGCTCCGTTTCTTGAATCTCAAGTAACTCATAATCCCCGGTTTGAGGGTAACGGGTTTCGTCCATTGTTCTTCACCACCAGAGCTGTAGCCATGCTTACTGGGTATAGAGAGACGATATAGGTTATGTCGAGATGTCCGGCCGTACAGCTCAGTTCGATCTGAGAATGTTCATAAAGAGATCATCAGTATGGGCAAGAAGATTTGATATATTTATAAAATAATTAAAAAATAAAATAAAAAAGAAGATAATTTTTTTTTTTTTTGGGGCAGGGGGGCGGAGGAATTAATTACCTGAAGAGCATCAATTGCGTCTGAATCAGTATCCTTGACACTCCACTCATATCCTGAGATTACTGAAGACCCTCCTTTTGGTCCAGTAGCTTCTTTTCCATTTACAATAACAATACCAACTCCACCTCTACTCTCATCACCGTCAACTGTGTAAAGGACTTCCTCCAATCCCTGGTCTTTCCAGTATACCTTTGGCTTATATGAAACCACATGCGCATCTGATAGACTTATCTTTAATGAACTTCCATTCCTGACCTTAAGCTCCACCATAGGAACGTTGTTTGATTCCGTGAATTTTATTCCCTTTCGACCGAATTTATCTTTAAGCCTCTCAATTATTGTAAGTGTCTGAGGAGCTGAAACTGAACTTCTTACGGCTTTTGGTTTTGGGAGAGAAGAAAAAGAGATAACAGAAGCCATTGATGGAGCGTAAGGAGAACTGGAGAAGAAAAGATAAGACGAGTAAAGTTTGTACTCCGAAAAAGCCTAATCTTTTTCCAAACTTTGTTTTCTTCCGTCGTTTTCTTCCACTATTTTCCTTATTTTCCTTAGCCTGTGGTTGTCCTTCAACATAACACAATTTTACCCATAAGATAATAGCCGGAATTAACCGATAATAAGTATTTTTAAATGATAATGTTCTTTACACCTAACAAAAATATTGAAGAATAAAAATGTAAACTTTAGAATTTAATTTTATAATTTTATTTAAATTTTTATTTTGAAGAACGTCTTAGGATTAATTTTGGGAAATTAAAAAATAAGCACAAATTTAGGTTTTTGTTCAAAACTAACACATATTCCAAAGTTCCAAAACTAGCACAAATTTATATATTATTCAAATATATTAATAAAATTATAAAAATATCAAAATCGTTAGATTGCAACAATCTTGTTCTCTCTCACTTCTCTCTCTCCGTCGATACCAAATTCGATCGCAGACGACGTTCCACCGCAAACCCAATCGAATCTGTAAGTCATCAAGTCTAGGTCACTGAAAAGCATGAATCTAATAGTCGGAGAGATCTTCGAGCTCTGGTTCAGAAAGACGAGATAGCCCAAGATTCGCAGATCCCAATCTCCGTCGGCTCATCTCACCGTCTGGTATTAGTCTCTGTTCGCTCGAAGGATGGCGTCCGTGGCTTATTGCTGCATGGCGATTCAATCAAAAACTTAACTCCTCGTCGTGCTACCTCATATCAAAAGCTCGAGAAGGTACCTTAAAAGCTTAGTTCTTTAAATTATAAATTTTTGTTTTTGGGTTAATTAAATGATGTAAAGTTTTGATATTAATTATGAAATAGATTGGGCAAGGAACGTATAGTAATGTACAAGGCTGTAGCTTTGAAGAAAGTTAGAGCGGTGAGTTTTTCTTGCTAATAAAACCAAAGCATTAGTAGTAGTGATTATATGATTTCATAGGATACATATATGAAATTTCATGTTCAAGGTTGTGATAGGATTTCCCTAGGACTAGAACTCTGATGAAGGCTGTAGATTCGTGACTGGTGATGAGGGCGATGGTAATGGTGCGGAAGTGACAAAAACGATGGAGGTGGTGATGAGAGTGATAGAACAATGATTCAATGGAGATAGATGTTTAGGTGGTTGAATGGAACGAAACAAGTGAAGAGTTTCTGTATCACAAAGTGTTTAGAAACCCAGAATTCAAGAACGCATTCAAGAAATCAAATTGAGGAAGAAAGTTCAACAATTCGTGTTACAACATCATTCTTCGCTAAAGAACAAAGAGGCGTAGCTTTGGGGTTTTATAATTAACCCTAGGCTCGACACTCCAAACAACATGAAGTTCAAAATAAACAACAAGACGTTTAAGGAAATAAGAAAACAGCAAAACGTCTCAGTGATCTGTAGTAGTACCGAAGTCACTTGTACTAGTACAGAAGTACATTATTCCCCATTGGTAATGACTTCTAGATAACTCGACGTAGTGATCCATTTGCCTCATTAAAAACCATGCTGAGAAAACCAGTGGGACAAAACTCAGCTATGGGAAAAGAGTACAAACTTCACACCTAAGTTACCTAGTTATCATTACCGGGTGAAGTCTTCATGGTGGATATGTTGAAGACTTGGATCCTTGGGAAGCCGAATGACCCATCAGCTATGAGTGAATGAGCTTCCTTGGCCATCTCCTTAGCTTTCGAACGAGTGATCCTTCCCACGATCTCTGGTTTCTCTGCAGCTTCTGACTCCTTGCTAGCCACGATCATATCATCCTCCCCCTCTTCAAAAGGATTTGTCCTCAAATCGGAATCTGCATAATAAGGAAGCAAGTCAGAAACATTGAATGTTGAAGATACATTATACTTACCTTGAAGATCAATCTGGTAGGCGTTGTCGTTGATCTTCTTGATGACTTCAAATGGGCATCAGCTCGTGGTAGAAGCTTGCTCTTCCTCTCTTCTGGAAATCTATCCTTGCATAAGTGAATCCACACTAAGTCTCCTTCTTCGAAAATGAGTTCCTGTCTCCCCTTGTTCGCATGCTTCTCGTATTGCCTTGTCCGTTCTCTATGTTCTCCTTAGCTTTAGCATGTATCCTCCTCACCTGTTCAGCCTTTTCTTTGCCATCAAAGCTACACTTCACACTTAAAGGTAAAGGAATCAAGTCTAGAGGTGATTGTGGATTGAAACCATAAACAATTTCAAAAGGAGAAAATAGGGTAGCAGAATGCTTAGCGTGATTGTATGCAAACTCAACATGTGGTAGACATTCTTCCCATGACTTGAGATTGCTTCTCACTAAGGTCCTTAGGAGTGTAGATAGCGTCTTGTTCACCACTTCGGTTTGCCCATCAGTTTGCGGGTGACATGTGGTTGAGAATGATAGTTTGGTTCCCAGCTTAGCCCATAACGTCCTCCAAAAGTGTCATAGAAATTTTGTATCTCGGTCTGAAACAATTACTTGAGGCATCCCATGTAAGCGTACTACTTCCCTGAAAAACAAGTTAGCTACAATAACAGCATCGTCCGTCTTATGACTTGCAATGAAGTGAGCCATCTTGCTAAACCTGTCAACCACAACAAAAATTGAATCTCTACCATTTCTGGTTCGAGGTAAGCCAAGAACAAAATCCATAGAAATATGAGTCCAAGGTTGAGAAGGGATAGGTAGAGGAGTGTACAAGCCGTGGGGCTGTACCTTACCTTTCGCCATTTTGCAGATATGGACCTAGAACAAACCTTCTCAACGTCTTTCTTCATTTGAGGCCAATAGAAGTGTTCTTGCAGTCAAGTAGAGTCTTTGACACTCCGAAATGTCCAGCTAGTCCACCTCCGTGAGCTTCTCTGATCAGCAGCTCCCTCATGGATCCTCTTGGTATGCACAATCGGTCCTTAAAGAACAGATATCCATCCTGCCTATAATAGCTTTCAAAAGCAAACTTATGGCACTTGCCATAGCTCTCAGCAAAATCGATGTCAGTCTCATAAAGTTCTACTATTCTATCAAAACCTTCAAGCTTAGAAGACAAAGTAGAAATGAGAGTGTACCTCCTGGATAATGCATCGGCGACTACATTATCCTTACCTTTCTTGTACTTAACCGTGTAGGAAAAGTCTCAATGAACTCCATCCATCTGGCATGTCTCTTGTTAAGCTTCATTTGTCCTTTGAGATGCTTCAGGACTCATGATCAGTGTGAATAACAAACTCCTTGGGCCACAGATAATGCTGCCACGTTTGAAGAGCTCGAACCAAGGCATACAGCTCCTTGTCATAGGTAGGATAGTTCAATGTCGATCCTCCTAGCTTCTCACTGAAGTAAGCTACTGGTTTCTGTCCTGCATCAAAACAGCTCCTATACCCACTCCGGAGGCATCACATTCAATCTCAAAAGTTTTCATAAAGTCAGGAAGTAGGAGAATAGGGGCAGTGATAAGCTTCTCTTTTAAGGCTGAAAACGCCTTCTCTTGTGCTTCCTCCCATCTGAATCCTACATCCTTCTTGATAACTTCGTAAGTGCGCTGATAGTACTGAAGTCTTGAACAAATCGCCTATAGAATCCTGCTAGTCCATGAAAGCTCCTGACTTCTGCCACGTTTTGGGGTGTTGGCCACTCCTTGATAGCCTTGACCTTCTCATCGTCCACTCTAACTCTTTCTGCACTGACAACAAAGCCTAGAAAACAACCTCAGTAGTACAGAATAAACATTTAGCAAAATTAGCAAAGAGGGATTGAGAACGAAGAACATTTAGAACTTGGCGGATGTGTTTCAGTGTTCTTCTAGACCTTTGCTGTAAATGAGGATGTCGTCGAAGTACACAACCACGAAGACGCCTATGAAAGGTCTGAGAGCATGATTCATTAATCGCATGAAGGTGCTAGGAGCATTGGTGAGACCAAACGGCATGACTAGCCACTCGTAGAGCCCTTGCTTGGTCTTGAAGGCTGTTTTCTATTCATCTCCTTCCTTCATTCGATCTGATGATACCCATTCTTCAAATCTATCTTTGAGAAGACTGTGGAGCCACATAACTCGTCCAGCATGTCATCTAATCTCGGAATCGGATGTCTGCTTCACTGTAATGTTGTTAATAGCTCTGCAATCAACACACATCCTCCATGATCCATCTTTCTTTGAGTACAAGCAAAACTGGTACTGCACATGGACTGAGACTCTCTCGGATATGCCCCTTGTCATCAGCTCTTCTACTTGCTTCTGAAGCTCTTTAGTTTCTACTGGATGATGTTCATATATTTTACCCTGTTTTCCCTTAGATATTCACATCTTTTGTATCTTTTGCTATCCATTTTCACCATTATTGCATAGCTTTAGGACTAATCATGCATTAGAGTTTAGTTGCATTGCATTTGCATCTTTTCATGCATAAACAGGTGATTTTGGAGCTTAAGGAGCATGGAAGCAATGTTGAGGAAGGAGTGAAGCAATCATGAAGGGAAAGCAAGAGAGTTAAGGCTGAAATAACAAGGTCCGGAGTCCAACTCGACCGCACACTCGACCAGACACTCGACCGTGTGCTGAGGAGGACTCGACCGAGTGGACAATGCACGAGAGAAGCCAGCTCGACCTGCCACTCGACCGAGCACAGGTCGAGTTGACCGAGCCGTTGACTATTTTGTCTTTTAGCATTTTTAGGGCTTCCACTCCCCTCCTATATAAAGCCTTGTACCTGCAGCCACAAAAAGGGTCAGCTTTTTAGATATTCTCTAAACCTAGTATTTACCTTTTGGGATTTATTCCTTTTGCTTTTTTATTCCTAAGATCTTGTACTTGAAAAAGACTAAATTTCTCATTATTGTTAGTTTAATAACTTTCTTAATATTGAGAATTTAAGTTTCATTTCTTTTTCAATATTGTAGATCTTTGTTTTATCTATCTAATGATGCAAGTTTCAATCTTTTCTGGGTTTATGATTTTGATGTTTATCATGTGTTCTTGTGAGTAGTAGTTTAGGATCTTGAGGATGGGTTAGGCTGGGCTGTGAATGAGGTTTGTTTGGCTTGATCAAGCTTGATTGTTGTAGATCTCTTCTAGGGTAGATGTTCTTAATGCTGATCCTATATCTGAGAAGGTAGGATCTGATTTCAAGCATCTTAGCATCACACCAATGTTTAAGAGGCATAGATAAGGCTAGATCTAGAGCTTACCATCTTGCTTGCTAAGAGATTAGAAGTTTTGTTTGGTATGAGACATATTTCTTACTGCCTGCTTGTGTAGATTCTTTACTATGTGAGAGCAAGTCTAGAAATGCATAGGTTTGATTGTTTCTTGACCATGAGAGTGGGAGAAACTTGTCTTGGATTCATATGTCTAGAGATTAGCTCATGTTGTTTGAGATTTGTTGATCAAGTTAGATAGCCTCAATCATTAGTCCAGCCCATGAATCCCTCCTCAAGTCCTTCTTTGTTTATTGATTTTTCAGTCTTAATCCCGTTGCTTGATTGTAGTTTGATCTGTCTTTGCATTACTCTGTTTTTATTGCATTGCTCTGTTTCTGCGTTTAGTCTAGCTCGACCACTCACTCGACCTACACTCGGTCGAGTGCTGGCTCGAGTTCATCCCAGAACTCTGTTATTTGTGATTTGTGATTGTCTTGTTTCATTCCTGTTCCATTTCTGCTGCATCCATTTAGTGTCCTGTTCATTATTGTCTTGCATTTGTTCTTTATCTTAGTTTCTGTTTCTGTTGGTTGCATCATTACTGTCTTAATCATTCTATTTCATTTGCATTTAGTTCTTAGTTCATTTAGTTTACCTTCTGCACTTTACACTTTCATCATAGGATTGTTTAGTGGCAACATCCTTTTCATCTGGCTTAAATTAGATCTTTATGCATATCTTAACTGTTTACAACCACTCAAATTGGATTGATACCCCTTATACTGCAACTGCATAAGGGGAATTGAAACACCTTACCCATCATTGCATACATTCATCATCATCCATTCCATCTTGACTCACCTCACCATAAAATAACCTTGTTTCAATTTGGCGCCGTTGCCGATTTGAGTGTGTTTTTGTGACAATTAGGATCCATAAAAGTCTAAGATTAAGTTCGTTTATCAACTTGTTCACTACTGATCTTGTTTCTTCTTCTGCTTGTTTCTGCTTGGGTTTCAGGTACCAGCTCGACCACCAACTCGACCACCACTCGACCGAGTGTGTGCTCGAGCACTTGATCGAGTCAGAAGCCGGATTCAAATAGACATCAGCTCCCAGTCGACTCGACCACCCACTCGAGCCTGTACTCGACCGAGTGCCTGTTCGAGTCCGTCATCATGATTCACAGCAGTATGTTCCATTATGTACCATGGCAACATCAACCTGGATTCCAAGCTCAATGGTGTCACCCTCCAGTGTTTCAAACTTCACAAGCCCAAGAACCTGACTTAAGAGCTATGATGCAGCAACTTTTACTTGGGCAAGCAACTGAGCAGATTGAGGTAGCAAAGCAGTTTGCTGCGCTGAATCAAACGTTGAATTCCTATTCTAGTGACCAAAACTTCAAGGTCAAGTACATGGAGAGCTCCATTGCTCCTACTTCAGCTCCTAAGCCAAACCAACTTCTTGAAGAACCTATTCCAAACCCAAGGGAGTTTACAGCTAAAGCTCTTAATCTCTATGAAGATGCTGTCATTGAGGACAGTGAGATTCAAGGTGGGGAGGATTGGTCATTTATTGAAGCCCAGGTGAAGCTTGTGCACAGCAGACTGAATCCGTCAAAGCACTCGACCAAGTGCTCGAACCAGCACTCGACCGAGTGCCTGATCAGTGGTCGATCGAGCCAAGACACAGAAGCTGTCAAGCCTGCTAAGTACATTCCTCCAGCTTACAAACCACCTCTACCATTCCCAGGACGTTTCAAGGCACAAAAGATAAGGGAACTCAGGGAAATTATTGAGAAAAGGGAAAAGTTGGCTTTGCAACAAGAGAAGGAGTTAGCTTTACAACAACAAGAAGTCATTAAGAAGGAAGAAGTGACGGCTTTGAAGGAAGAAGTTGTGATTGGAAGAAAGGAAGTAATGGCCATACAACAGGAGGTTGTCATTGAGAAGAAGGAGGAAGTAATGGCTATAAAAGAGATTACCATTGCTTACAAGGAAGAGGAGAGAGGGCCTGACTTGAGCAAATTTGTTCAGAATCCTTCCTACAAAGACATGCTGCTTGAATTATCCAAGATGAAAGCTCAGGAACAAGACATGAAGGACTTAAGAGAGATTGGGGAAGCTGTTATACCAACAAAACTTGAAGACCCTGGATCATTTGATCTACCTTGCTCCATTAGTTACATGCACTTCAACAAATGCTTGTGTGATCTGGGAGCTTCAGTGAGCTTAATGCCATACTCAGTGGCTGAGAAGTTGGGATATGAATATTTTAAGCCTTGCAACCTCTATATTGGCATGGCAGATGGATCCAAGAGGATGTGCTTGGGATAATTGAAAACCTTCCAGTCAAGATAGGAAAGGCAAGAATCCCAACTGACTTTGTGATCATGAACATGGACCAAGAGCCAGAAGATCCTCTCATCTTGGGAAGACCATTCTTAGCCACAGCTGGAGCTGTAATTGATGTTAAGATGGGAACCATCAAGCTCCACCTTGCTAAAGACTTCACTATGAAGTTTGACATCAATAATACTACTCATCAGCCTACTATTGAAGGTCAGCACTTTATAATAGGTAAAAAGGCTAGTTGTGAAGTTTTTGCGGAAGGAGGAATCCTAGGATTAAATGTTCAGCCCAAGCTAAGACTGTCCAAGAACTAAAGGGTTCAATTCAAGTGCTAGCTGGTTTAGTGAAGGAACTTCAAGCTCAGCTCAACAAGAGTCTTTGAAGAAGGCAAGACCAAGACTCAAGTTTAAGAAGAAACATGGTTCAAGTGTCAAGGAAGTAGTGATCAAGAAGGAACACCAAGGTTATCAAGTAGAACCAGGGGGGATTTCATCACCTCTTTGGTCTCCAATTCAAGCTTGAAGAGCTAGAAGAAGTCAAGCTTAGTGACTTTAAACAAGCTCACTAGGGAGGAAGTCCCTAAGGTATCATTGTACATATGCTTCATTTTCCTTGTAGTTTTGATATTTTTGTTTTATGTTTGTGTTGGGCAGGCTGTTTAATGAGAGTGTACATGGGTTTGGAGAGAATTGGACTTGGAAAAATAGACTCGCAAGCCAGCTCGACCCCCCCACTCGGACATGCACTCGACCGAGTCACGGTCGATCGCCATCGTCGAGCTGCCCCAATCCCCATCTCCAAGTCACCAACAAGACCCCAGCTACACCTTTGATAGCATGCAGAAGGATGTGGATAGTTTCTTCTACAATCCTTGAGGTAACACTATCACCTTTCCATTGTAAATACCATTTGCATTTCATGTTGTGTGTTTTGTTTTAAGTCTTGAATCCTCCAACAAATTTCTTTCACACAAGGGACTGTGTGATTTAAGTTGGGGAGGGTTTGAGATAGCATTTGACATTGTGTTTTGTTTTCTTATTTCAAATTTTAGCATCATCATGTTAATATTTGCATAGCATCTAAGGCATAGAAAAACCCTAAAAATTTGAAAATTTTTGCAAAAATCTTTATAAAAAAAAGAGTGTTCATGTAGTTTGCTTTGCATATTAAGTATTTTGTTTATCATATAGGACTGCTTGCATTAGGGATCTATGATGAGTATTTCCTTGTTAGCTTGCTCATTCACTAGACTAGGATCAATGCCCAAGTTAATAGTACTTTGATGCTAGTTGAGTGGTTAGAAGCATAAGATTGAACCAAGCATTGAATTCCTGCATTGCATTTAGTCTAAATTGAAGCATGTTGTGATTTGATGCCATTTCCTATCTATAAGAACTTAATATTGACTTTCAATTATCAATGTGTGCATTGCTTTAAACTCATGGATACCATATACATATTTGGATCATCTTTCTCCTTTTTACCACTCTTGTTGATCCAAGTAGCTGATTTCCTCATTAAGAATCAGTTTCCCCTACCCTTAACCAACCCTTCTTTCAAGCCATGTTTATTCTTGAGTGTGTGAGGCCTATTTTTAGGATTGAGCTTGGTAGAAAGTGTTAGGTTTGAACTGACAAGAGTAAAGCCTTGTGTAGTTCTAGTTTGCATTTTTCAAACTAGATAGGACTAGGTGGTTCATTTGTTGGGTTTGGGACTTGAAAGAAAAGAAAAAAAAAAAAAAAAGGAGAAAAAGAAAGAAAAAGGGTAGAGTCTTTAAGAGGAGATTGTGTTTAAGCAAGGTCTAGTGAAAGGATGGGAAGCAAAAAAATGTTGAAGATGGTTCTAGTTAAAGAAAAGAAAAGAAAGAAAAGAAAAGTCTAGCAAAAAGCTTGTATGTCTTAAGAATAAGAAGAAAAGAGAACCATAGCAAATAAGTAAGAATCCCCCATCCCACTAGAAAGATCAAATAAGAAACCTCTCCTAAGACTTGAAAATCAAAAGAGAAAAGGGTGAAAGAGAAAAGAAGAAGTTAAAGGGTAGCACTAGGATCATTTGGGTTTAGATTGCTAGGATAAACACTTTGGGTACCTTTGGGTAGACAAGGTTTTATTCTTGTATGTGTCTAGGTGTTCTTACCTTTAGCATTCTTCTAAAGCTCAATCCATTTTTTTATGAGAGAACCTTGATATTGATAAGCCCCACTCTAAAAAGAGACCATCATTGTCTCAAAGCCTTTACCTCCAAGCCAAATGAGTTTAAGCATTGCATAGAATTGATTCATGTTCTTGATTAATGAATGTTAAAGGAAATGGTTGATTTGAATGCATGTGGATATCTAAGGCTCAAATCAGTAAAGGTTGTGACATGCTTGTCTAAAATCTTTAAGTACAGCTCATTCAACTTGCATCATAGTACTAGTAACTTGGACATTGATTCTAGATGGTCTATTTGCAAGCTTTAGGAGCTGAGATCCCACTTTCAAACCTCACCTACATTCTTATGTCTTGCTTATTTGCTTGAGGGCAAGCAAAGAATAAGTTTGGGGGTGTTGATGTTCATATATTTTACCCTGTTTTCCCTTAGTACATTCACATCTTTTGTATCTTTTGCTATCCATTTTCACCATTATTGCATAGCTTTAGGACTAATCATGCATTAGAGTTTAGTTGCATTGCATTTGCATCTTTTCATGCATAAACAGGTGATTTTGGAGCTTAAGGAGCATGGAAGCAATGTTGAGGAAGGAGTGAAGCAATCATGAAGGGAAAGCAAGAGAGTTAAGGCTGAAATAACAAGGTCCGGAGTCCAACTCGACCGCACACTCGACCAGACACTCGACCGTGTGCTGAGGAGGACTCGACCGAGTGGACAATGCACGAGAGAAGCCAGCTCGACCTGCCACTCGACCGAGCACAGGTCGAGTTGACCGAGCCGTTGACTATTTTGTCTTTTAGCATTTTTAGGGCTTCCACTCCCCTCCTATATAAAGCCTTGTACCTGCAGCCACAAAAGGGTCAGCTTTTTAGATATTCTCTAAACCTAGTATTTACCTTTTGGGATTTATTCCTTTTGCTTTTTATTCCTAAGATCTTGTACTTGAAAAGACTAAATTTCTCATTATTGTTAGTTTAATAACTTTCTTAATATTGAGAATTTAAGTTTCATTTCTTTTTCAATATTGTAGATCTTTGTTTTATCTATCTAATGATGCAAGTTTCAATCTTTTCTGGGTTTATGATTTTGATGTTTATCATGTGTTCTTGTGAGTAGTAGTTTAGGATCTTGAGGATGGGTTAGGCTGGGCTGTGAATGAGGTTTGTTTGGCTTGATCAAGCTTGATTGTTGTAGATCTCTTCTAGGGTAGATGTTCTTAATGCTGATCCTATATCTGAGAAGGTAGGATCTGATTTCAAGCATCTTAGCATCACACCAATGTTTAAGAGGCATAGATAAGGCTAGATCTAGAGCTTACCATCTTGCTTGCTAAGAGATTAGAAGTTTTGTTTGGTATGAGACATATTTCTTACTGCCTGCTTGTGTAGATTCTTTACTATGTGAGAGCAAGTCTAGAAATGCATAGGTTTGATTGTTTCTTGACCATGAGAGTGGGAGAAACTTGTCTTGGATTCATATGTCTAGAGATTAGCTCATGTTGTTTGAGATTTGTTGATCAAGTTAGATAGCCTCAATCATTAGTCCAGCCCATGAATCCCTCCTCAAGTCCTTCTTTGTTTATTGATTTTTCAGTCTTAATCCCGTTGCTTGATTGTAGTTTGATCTGTCTTTGCATTACTCTGTTTTTATTGCATTGCTCTGTTCTGCGTTTAGTCTAGCTCGACCACTCACTCGACCTACACTCGGTCGAGTGCTGGCTCGAGTTCATCCCCAGAACTCTGTTATTTGTGATTTGTGATTGTCTTGTTTCATTCCTGTTCCATTTCTGCTGCATCCATTTAGTGTCCTGTTCATTATTGTCTTGCATTTGTTCTTTATCTTAGTTTCTGTCTCTGTTGGTTGCATCATTACTGTCTTAATCATTCTATTTCATTTGCATTTAGTTCTTAGTTCATTTAGTTTACCTTCTGCACTTTACACTTTCATCATAGGATTGTTTAGTGGCAACATCCTTTTCATCTGGCTTAAATTAGATCTTTATGCATATCTTAACTGTTTACAACCACTCAAATTGGATTGATACCCTTATACTGCAACTGCATAAGGGGAATTGAAACACCTTACCCATCATTGCATACATTCATCATCATCCATTCCATCTTGACTCACCTCACCATAAAATAACCTTGTTTCACTGGATTAGTTCTGTAAGCTGGTCTGTTCGGTAGAGCTGAACATGGTACCAAATCGATCTGATGCTCTATCCCACGTATTGGAGGCAAGCCTGGGGGTATCTCTTCTGGAAACACATCCTTGTACTCCTCTATAATCTCTATCATCTGGCGTGGAAGCTCTTCTGCTGATTTAGTACTGGTGAGTGTCTCTTTATAAACAAACATGAATGTGGTCATCTCTGGATCAAATAGCTTGTTGAACTCGCTGTGATTGATGTACAGGCTGTGAGACACTTTCTCTGTATCCTTGCGGTTCATGTGAAGCTGGTCCTTGTAGATTTCGCTGGGAGTAAGTGGTAGAAGAGTAACCTTGCGTCCCTTGAACTCAAACGATTGCTTGTTGGTGTAGCCATCATGAAACACCTTTCTGTCGAACTGCCATGGTCTTCCCAAGAGGATATGACTTGACTTCATCGGAATCACATCACAAAGCAGCTCATCCTCATACTTCCAATCGTTAGTCTCACCATCACTTGCTGCGAAACTGTCAAAGCTCCCTTGTTGTTCAACCACTGCAACTGGTAAGGTCTTGGATGTGAAGTGGTTTTGAGATTAAGCTTCTGTACCATCTCCTCACTAGCTGCATTAGTACAGCTTCCACCATCAACGATCAAGGTGCAGACCTTGTCTTGAACCATACACCGTGTGTGGAAGAGGTTCTCACGCTGTCCTCTATCATCTGGATGAATCTGAACACTTAAAGCTCTGCGGGCTACCAACATCTCTCCCATGACTGCCGGTTCTCCTTCTTCACCGAATTCAGACTCTGGTTCACTCTCTGAACTTTCTACTGGCACAATCTCTCCTCCTTCTTGAAGAAGAAACATCTTCTTGTTAGGACAGTCTCTGGAATAATGCCCCATTCCTTGGCATTTGAAACACCTGATGTGACTTGTAGAGGTGCTACTCTTAGGCTTGAAATCGATCTTAACTTTCTCTTTGACTGTGGCTGTTGCGGGTTTGCTATCTTTGGTGAAGGCGGGTTTACTGAATTCTCTTGGCTTAGACATGTTAGGCGTAAATGTTGTCCTCACCCCCTTTCTCTTGATCTGCGATTCAATCAACTCTGCCTTATGTACCATTTCTTGCACATCTTCATAATCCTGCAACTCTACCTTGTCTTGAATCTCTCTGTTCAACCCTCCAAGAAACCTAGACATAACCATGTCTTCACTTTCTCTTAAATCAGCCCTGATCATAAGCGTTTCCAGCTCTTGGTAGTAATCTCTAACAGCCTTAGTGCCTTGAATGAGACGCCTAAGCTTGTTAAGAATCTCTCTCTGGTAGTGTGTAGGCACAAACTTCTTTCTCATCTGAGTGATTAGCTGTTCCCATGTAGTGATAGCAGGCTCTCTCTGTCGATGTCTAGTGAGTCCCAACTGCTCCCACCACAACAAAGCATAACCATTGAATTCGGATATGGCTATCTTCACCTTGTTCAACTCATAGGTACCTTGAACTTGAAAGTTCGACTCCATCTTCCTTTCCCAGTCTAGATAAGTCTCTGGATCATTGGTACCATGAAAAGAAGGATACTGAATTTTGAGGTGCTTCAGCTGCTGCCTCAAAGGATCATAACCCCTACCATGATCTCTGTTTCTGTTTCTCCTCATTGTCTCTTGACTATGATCTGAAACTTCTTCTTCTTCGGAATACTCTCTATCTGAATCAATGTATATTCGATGCCCAGCTACTGGCTCAGCTCGTCGTGGACGTATGTGTTCTCTGCCAGTTCTGCGATGCTCTCTTTCTGTGCCTTGAGTGTTTCTTCTCTGATTGAAACAAGTCTCTCTTCCCCCGGTAGGTGACTGAACTGTTCTGATCCATGTATGCTTGGAAGAGGTTCCCACGTGAGCCTTTCCTGTAGCTAAACGAAGGGCTTCATTAGGGCTAGGCGGGTCTGAAGAACTCTGTTCTGATGCAGTAGATGCTTGAGCTATGTCTTTGAACTGTTTCTCAAACTTGTTACTGAGCTGCTCCATCTGTTGCTGAAACTGAGTAGACATTGTCTTATTTGCTTCTACAATTTGCTTGGACATGGCTTGGTTCAAAGCTTCCATAGCTTCTGGAGAAAGCTCCATTGTACCTGCAAATTAAAGAAGAAACTCGCAGTAAATTGTTCTTTAAATGAGAAAAACGAAAATAAACTCTAAGACTCTGAATTTTAAACAAGAAAACACGACTTGCAGACCTAATGTCAAGCAAGACTATAAGAAAAAAAATCGAACAATACCAAACCCTATAGCTAACAAACTCGAAATAACTAAACCCTAATTGCAGTCTAGACACAAATGAATCAACAAAAACAAACCCTAAAAGCTAAATAAATGAATTTTAAGGAACAAAAACGAGATTAGGGTTTCAGAATCGCTTAGCCTTGGCACAGAGTTGGCTCTGATACCACATGATAGGATTTCCCTAGGACTAGAACTCTGATGAAGGCTGTAGATTCGTGACTGGTGATGAGAGGCGATGGTAATGGTGCGGAAGTGACAAAAACGATGGAGGTGGTGATGATCGAGTGATAGAACAATGATTCAATGGAGATAGATGTTTAGGTGGTTGAATGGAACGAAACAAGTGAAGAGTTTCTGTATCACAAAGTGTTTAGAAACCCAGAATTCAAGAACGCATTCAAGAAATCAAATTGAGGAAGAAAGTTCAACAATTCGTGTTACAACATCATTCTTCGCTAAAGAACAAAGAGGCGTAGCTTTGGGGTTTTATAATTAACCCTAGGCTCGACACTCCAAACAACATGAAGTTCAAAATGAAACAACAAGACGTTTAAAGGAAATAAGAAAATAGCAAAACGTCTCGGTGATCTGTAGTAGTACCGAAGTCACTTGTACTAGTACAGAAGTACATTATTCCCCATTGGTAATGACTTCTAGATAACTCGACGTAGTGATCCATTTGCCTCATTAAAAACCATGCTGAGAAAACCCAGTGGGACAAAACTCAGCGATGGGAAAAAGAGTACAAACTTCACACCTAAGTTACCTAGTTATCATTACCGGGTGAAGTCTTCATGGTGGATATGTTGAAGACTTGGATCCTTGGGAAGCCGAATGACCCATCAGCTATGAGTGAATAAGCTTCCTTGGCCATCTCCTTAGCTTTCGAACGAGTGATCCTTCCCACGATCTCTGGTTTCTCTGCAGCTTCTGACTCCTTGCTAGCCACGATCATATCAGGTTGTGTACATTGTACTCCCCTGTAGACACTAATCACTAGCTTCACTTCAATTTCCTCTTTCAACAAAGGAGAATTCTATTGAATGTAATAGGGAGAGTCCTTTTCACTTCTTTTTTTGTGTTAGTAGGGAAAGTTGTGATGGTTTAGGATGTAGTAATTTTGATTGTTACATGTTTATTGTTTGTTGCTAATGTATCGATGTGTTTCTCAGTCACATTTGAAAATTAAGGAAGCATTGTTGAGAATTCATGAAAACTTTCCTGAAATTTATTCATTGATTTCAATTTTTGTCGCAGGAAATGGGGTTAAAGATCTCTCTAAGCTATGTCATGTTGCAGATGACACAAGATGCATGTATATTTTGGATATCTGCAGATGAGAGTGTGTTCTTTTATTCAGTTTTACCCTGTATGTTGTTTAGACATATATGATGTTTGATAAACCTTTTTAGATTTTCTGGTACTTGTATGATGTAAAACATTCTCACATGTTTATGTTAGCACTTTGCTTTAACTGTGACTAAACTTTATGAAATTCGGGAATGATTGTGTGAAATTCAAGAAGGATTCTATGAAATTCACAAAGGATTCTATGAAATTCATGAAGAATTTCCTTGAACTTTATGAAGAATTTCTTTGAACTTCATGACAACTTTCATAAGAAAGTTTAGATTTCCAAACATTAGAATATGCACAAAAATGAAATCATTACCCCCTCACTAATGGAGTAATCTACTAATATTTGACACATTGATCCAAAATATACAAAAGAATATTTTTAGAAACACATAAATTTAGAATTTATGAAGAGTTCAATAATATCTAGGAATGTCTTATTGAAATTCAGGATGGTCTTCATAAAATAATAGTTAAAAAAAAAGATTACATCTTTAGAGAGTTCTTGCTTAAATTCAGGTTGGTTTAAACATGTTTGGTGCTCTGCCATAACATCTTGTTCATCATCAACTCTATGTTGCTTCTTTGGAACAACATACTCAACTTCCTTACACTATTTCTTTCTTTTTTGCTGAAATCAATATGTAAACAAAAAACACATTACAATGAAACACATCAAAGATATCACACACTTCTCCAACACATGACACAAGATAATTCTATCTTGTTAAGAAACATTTCAAAGACATCACAGACATCAAACTAAAATACTTCATAAAATCCGTTTAGGAAGGTCTTCCTAATATTTACGGATCCCTTCCTAAATTCATTAATATATGAATGAAATTCCAAAATATTAAGAAAGCAGACCTCTAACAGTAACACTAGCAGTTACCATTCTCACAGAACCATTCCAAATCTGTCTTGTCTAGCTTAAATGGATGAGACAGTTCTAAGACTGAAACTTCTTCAAGAAACAATCAACTAGTACAAGAAGAACACATGTCACTGGTCCCTTCGACTCTGAGCTTTGATGTAACAGCATAAAAGCTTCGACTAGTGTACACACCCATACTTGCACCTAGACGTTCACAAGAATCACGAGGATTTTCAGGAAAGCCTTCACGAATATCAATTATGTACCAATATGAAATTTCAGGAAAGCCAATATGAATTTCATGAAAGCCTTCATGAAGCGTCACTTCCAATAATCTTTATTGTGTTTTGCAATGGAACAGAGCGTCACTTCCAATAATCAGTTCCTCGATGCTCCATCGTAAGGGTCACAAAGATTGAAAGCGTAATTAAATTTATCCCACTCAATTCTGAAACTTTCAACCATAACAATTCCAACAAAACAGAGAGCTTAATACACTTATAGATATAACAATCCAACAAAACAGAGAGCTTAATACACATAAATTATGAATCCCAGAATCATAGATTAGACGGTTTGGTGGTCCGTAAAGTCCCACTATAGCAATGAAGCTCACCTTCGCTGAGTCCATTTTCGTGGTCGTGGCGGTGGGAATTCGCAGGGCTGAAACGACGGTGGCGGTGGCAGAGGAAAAAGAGGAAGTTTGACGATGAGGTCGGAAGATGAGATCTCAACGTGGATCTAATGGAGCTGGAGAAGCTTCAGTCGTCGATCGATTTGGCAAGTAATTGAAGCTTTAGTCGATTGTTTTGGCACTTAATTGAAAAGATATGAGATCAGAAATGAAGATCTCATATCATAATCTTCATCGCAAGCTTGGTCAGAGCTATGACTCTAAAATTGTTGAGGACGAAGGCGAAGTAAAAGCCCAGAAATAATAATAATTGTATAACTAATAAAGCCCAAAAATAATAATATTTCTCTCTATTAATTACTCAGTATTAAGAAATGCTACTTTTGGAACATTCTAGCCTGTGTGCTAGTTTTGGAACAAAAACCCAAATATGTGCCATTTTAGGGTATTTCTCTTAATTTTTAGATAACGAGTGCACCAAGAAAATTGCAAAAAAGTGCAAAAAAAATTGTAGAATAAAAGTTGGTAAGAAATGTTCCATCAGAAAATGAATTTTCTATGTAAAATTTTGTAGGAACTTTCATAAAACATTTAGTAGGAAATGGAAACAAAAGTTTTGACCAATTACCTACAAAATTTGTAGGAAACTTGTTGCTACAATTTTTCTACCAAAAGTATCATATGCTTTTCTTACAAAATTAATTGAAAAAAAAAATAAATATTATTTTTCAATAATAATATTTATTTCAAAAATTCAATTCAAAATTATATAATAATTATTGATTATTAATACGAATAAAATATATAAAATCACAATATTAATTTTTATAACATGTTTTCATTTAATTACATAATACAATTACAATTGAGGTGTTAAAAAATAAAAGAAATACAATTCTCTTTTTTTTTAGATCCTATTAAAAAAACTGCTCTTCAAAAGAAGCCTTTGATAGGCGACCCTTCAGATATATGCATCACTAATTCCTATAATAGTCATATGCATTTTTGTCACACATTTAGACCTTAAAAATACTAATAAAGCCATTTTCTACTTCTAGCTATGTTTTGTTGGTTATTTTCTACTTCTAAGCTATGTTTTGTTGGTTTATAGCCAGTTTTGGGACGAAATTGTAATAAATCTTTCTTCACATGTCTAAACACTCCTAATATATCTCTAACTCTTATAGTTAGTCATATGCAATGGAATGTGACACATTTGACCACATAAACATTAACAAAGTGATTGACTCTTTCTAAGCAATGTTTTGTTTGGTTGTAGTTAAATTTGCGGAAAAATGGTAACAACTCTTGTCTAAACATTCTAAACGCATCAATAAATCTTGTAACCAATCATATGCATTGGATTGTGACACATTTTTACCCCAAAAGCATTGACAAAACGGTTTACTACTTCTATGCGCTGTTTTTGTTGGTTTCTAGCAAGTTTTCAGACAAAATGGAAATAAGTCTTTCTACACATGGCTAAAAACTCCTAATGCATCTCTAAGACTTAATTAGTCATTCATATTGATGTGTGACACATTTTGACCCTAGAAACACTGACAAAGCGGTTTACTGCTTCTAAGCAATGTTTTGTTGGTTTTAGCTAGTTTTGGAGCAAAATGGTAATATTTCTTATCTAAACACTCCTAATGCATCTCTAACTCATAAAATTAGTCATATGCATTGGATTGTGACACGTTTTGACCCTAGAAACACTAACAAAACAATTTAGTTTTTGTAAAAAAAGTTTTGTTTGTTTTAGCCAGTTTTACTAAAAATTGGCAACAAGTCTTGTATAAACACTTCTTATATATATCTACACTTATAATTTCCCATATGCAATGGATTGTGACACATTTTGACCCTAGAAACACTAGCAAAGCAGTTGTAGTACTTCTTTTTGTGGGTTTGAACAACTTTTGGGACAAGATGGTAATAAATCTTGTCTAAACACTCCTAGCGCATCTCTAACTCTTATAATAAGTCATATGCATTGGATTGTGACAGATTTGACTCTAGAAATACTAACAAAGCGGTTTTAGTATTTCTGAGCGATGTTTTGTTGGTTTTAACTAGCTTTGGGACAAACTGGTAATAAGTCTTGTCTAAACACTCATATGGCATCTCTAACACTTATAATTAATCATATGCATTAGATTGTGACAAATTTTGACCCTAGAAACACTAACAAAGTTGTTTAATACTTCAAAGCTACGTTTTTGTTGGTTGATATCTCTATATTTTACCCTACTTTAGGGCACTCCTAGTCACTATTTTGCATTTCTTAGGACATCATTCATAAGCAATTAGGAATATTTTTCTTGATTTTTCACACATAGGTTGTTTAGCATCAACATTTGCATGCATCTATGCATTTCGAGTGTTATTAGGTTTTTTTGGAGCTCTTGGTGTTATTTTTGGAGCTAAACAAGAGGTTTGGAAGGATCAAGAAGTGAAGGAGAAGTACTCGACCAACCCACTAGACCAAAGCACTCGATAGGATTAATGACAAGCCCCTCAAAGATCGAGTCAAATGAAGATCTTCCATTGGGATTCGGCTTCAGAGCTCTTCATGAAAGTTGTAGAAAATTGAGTTATCTTTCCAATATAAGTGATTTCAGGTCAATCAGAGAGTTATCACTAATTTAGTGAACGCATATACATCCAGATCAAAAACTGGAGCCAATGAACATTCATTGCCACCCTCCCACTCGATCTGCATTCTACTGGAAGATCGATTGAGTGAGAGGAGTACAAAACTGAGTGGGAGACACACCACTCAACCCTATCACTCAAGCAGAAGCAGATGAGGAGAATATGTTTAACTCATGACAATTTCCTTGAAGATCGATTCGAGTTAATGACTATTCATTATTGAAATTGTAGGACATTGATTTCTCTTTCCAATGCCCGTGATTTCAGGTCAATTAAAGTTATAGCAATTATTACTGTTTTAGTGTATCTATATACATCAAGATCAAATACTGCAACTAGGAGATGGTGTCCCACTCAATCCACCATGTCACTCGACCTCCCACACGACCCACCATGTCACTTACCCCGCAATGCAATCTCCCACTCGATCCGCAGTGTAGTCTTGTTAACTCTCTATTTTACACTTTCTTAGGCATCTTTTTATCCATGTTTTGCATGTAGCCTAACCTTAGCATTTTTAGGTCATTAACCTTAGGAATTTGCATTTAGGTTATTTTGGGTGCTGCATTGTTGCATTTGTGCATTTTGGATGAAAACAGGTGCTTTGGAGACTAGAAAGAGCAAGAATGAGGTGAAACCCGAGCATTTACCCGATGGTGTGATCTTGTAAGATGGTTAGTCTGAACCTTAACCCGATCAAGAGGATCTGAGTGCAAGAGGAACAACCCGGAGCCTAACCCAAGGAAGTACCCGACCCTAGCCTCGTGTAGCCCTTCGAGTAGAGATGGGCGGCTAGGTCAAAGGGGTTTCCATATATAAATCCACTTCCTATTTTCTCACCCAGCAAGCCGCAGACACTCACAAACCAGAGAGCGAGAACGACTGAGAAAGAGAGAGAGCGATTTTATACTTTACAAGTCTTGTTAGGTTTCTACAATCTACTGTTTTTGCGATTCATACACTTCGATTTTGCACTAGGTTTTTATTCCCTTTTCAATATATCATCTATATTTATTTTATGAATTTCTTATTTGTTTATGCTTCCGTTTCGATTAACATTAGATCTGAGTAGTGATCCAAATTTTCTAGGCATGGGATAGGTAAGTAAGTGTTCTTAATCGGTTAGGATGTTTTAATGCTAGTTTCAAACCGAGATAGGTGTTCTTAATGCTAGTTTCTAGGGATAAAATTTCCTTTCTGGATAGGTGTTCTTAATGCTAGTTTCAGACCGAGAGGTTGAGTCTAGATCCTAGGCAGATCACCACCAAGAGGTGTTCAATGAATTGCTTGAGTAAACCTATGCTAGAGATTCACTCACTTAGCCTAAGAGATTAGATGAGTAAGGAGTTTATTGGCAATAATGATTCGGATTTTAATGTCTACTTAGTCATGTTTCTCCAACGAGAGTTGGGTAAGGAAGTGATTAGGGTTGACTGTTTCTACAACGAGAGTGGATTTGCAAGAGTTAGAGATTCATTGTCTAAGGAATATATTGCTTGAGGCATGTAAGGGTATCCAAATCGATTAGGAGTACTTGTGAAACGATTACCCCATCCTTAGGAGCTTTCGTATTTGATTGTTTAAACTTTTATATTAAACTCGACCCTTTACTCGAACTGGTACTCGATCACCAACTTTGTGTACACCCTCAAGTTGTTCATCATTGTGTTCTTGATTTTCCTGTTATCCGATCACCTACTCGATCCGGTACTCGATTGCTTGTATCGTGTACTAAGGTCGAGTGGTTCTTGTTCTATTCTTCTTATTAGCATTCACACTAGGTTGTAAGTCACAACCCCACTTATCACTTGGCTTGACTTGCATTGTTCTGATTGCATCCTATCTGCTAGCATAGCAACCATTTGGATTAATAACCCTTTGTACTACAACTGCATAGGGAGTTGAAACCCTGGTGAATATCATGTTATCAATTTGGCGCCGTTGCCATTTGGTTGAATTTGTTTGTTACATTTAGGATTTGAGCACTTGTTAGATCACTTTCTTTTTATTTATTCGATTCGGTTATGACCTGTTTGCTTTTCTGTTCCTTTGTTTTGCATTTCAGATAAAACCCGAGGCACCACCTGACCCGTCACTCGGTCAATTGGATCGAGTTGATGTTTGAGTACTTACTCGGATACCTGATTTTGCATGCAAACACGGTCCAAGGATAGCCAAGACCTGAGTCCTTTCATCGACAACACCGACAGACCAAGGTCACTCCATCAACAACAAGTACAACAACCGCAACCGACACCACTTGAGGAAGAAATGAATAATCAGAATGGTCCACCTGCCCCTCAAGAGAGGACCAACATTGGAGATGGAGATGCTCCATCTACTCATACTCAGAGGTATGGTATTGTGCCTCCTGCTGTTCAAAACAACAATTTTGAGATCAAAAGTAGTCTCATCCAAATGATTCAGAGCAACAAGTTTCATGGACTGCCAATGGAGGACCCATTGGACCATTTGGTACCTAAGGAGTCTATCACAACATGGGAAGCATGCGACAAGGCGTTCCTCGCCAAATTCTTCTCCAACTCCAGAACTGCAAGGTTGCAAAATGACATCTCCATCTTTGTTCAGAATAACAAAGAAACATTTAGTGAAGCCTGGGAACGTTTCAAGGGATATGTCAGTCGGTGCCCGCATCATGGAGTCAGCAATGCTTCATTACTAAGAACCCTCTACCGCGGCGTAGTCCCTAGGATACGGATGTTGCTGGACACCACCAACAATGGGAACTTCCTCAACAAGGATGTTGATGAAGGTTGGGCCCTAGTTGAGAACTTAGCCCAATCTGATGGGCAATACAATGAGGATTATGATCGCACTGTCCGCTCTTCAGGTGACGCCGATGCAAAGTACAAGAGTGATATGATCGTGGTTAGCAAGTAGTCAGAAGCTGCAGAGAAACCAGAGATCGTGGGAAGGATCACTCGTTCAAGAGCTAAGGAGATGGCCAAGGAAGCTCATTCACTCATAGGTGATGGGTCATTCGACTTATCGAGGATCCAAGTCTTCAACATATCCACCATGAAGACTTCACCCGGTAATGATAGCTAGATGACTTAGCTGTGAAGTTTGTACTCTTTTTCCCATAGCTGAGTTTTGTCCCACTGGGTTTTCTCAGTATGGTTTTTAATGAGGCAAATGGATCACTACGTCGAGTTATCTAGAAGTCATTACTAATGGGGAATAATGTACTTCTGTACTAGTACAAGTGACTTATGTACTACTACAGGTCACCGAGACGTTTTGTTGTTTTCTTATTTCCTTTAAACGTCTTGTTGTTTTATTTTGAACTTCTGTTGTTTGGAGTGTCGAGCCCTAGGATTAATTATAAAACCCCAAATCCATCTATAACTCTTATAATCAGTCAAATACATTGGGTTGTAACACATGAAGACCCTAGAAACGCTAACAAAGCTATTTACTGCTTCTAATCAATGTTTTCTCGTTTTAGCCCGTTTTGGGAGGAAATGTGTATAATTGTTGTCTAAACACTCCAAATCAATCTCTAACTCTTAAAATTAGTAAAATACATTGGATTGAGTCACATTTTGACCCTAGAAACACTAACAAAGCTGTTTACTGCTTCAAAGCAATGTTTTGTCGGTTTAGCCCGTTTTCGGTTTTAACCTGTTTTAGGACAAAATGGGTATAAATGTTGTCAAAACACTCCAAATCCATCTATAACTCTTATAATTAGTCAAATACATTTGATTGTAACACATGATGACCCTAGAAACGCTAACAACGCTATTTAGTGCTTCTAATCAATGTTTTCTCGGTTTTAGGCCGTTTTGGGAGGAAATGGGTATAAGTGTTGTCTAAACACTCCAAATCCATCTATAACTCTTATAGTTAGTCAAATACATTGGATTGAGTCACATTTTGACCCTAGAAACACTAACAAAGCTGTTTACTGCTTCAAAGCAATGTTTTGTCGGTTTTAGCCCGTTTTCATGTTTTAGCCTGTTTTACGACAAAATGGGTATAAGTATTGTCTAAACTCTTTAAATCCATCTATAACTCTTATAATCAGTCAAATACATTGGGTTGTAACACATGATGACCCTAGAAACGCTAACAAAGCTGTTTACTGCTTCTAATCAATGTTTTCTCGTTTTTGCCCGATTTGGGAGGAAATGTGTATAATTGTTGTCTAAACACTACAAATCAATCTCTAACTCTTATAATTAGTAAAATACATTGAATTGAGTCACATTTTGACCCTAGAAACACTAACAAAGCTGTTTACTGCTGCAAAGCAATGTTTTGTCGGTTTTAGCCCGTTTTCTCGGTTTTAGCCTATTTTAGGACAAAATGGGTATAAGTGTTGTCTAAACACTCCAAATCCATCTATAACTCTTATAATGAGTCAAATACATTGGATGGTAACACATGATGACCCTAGAAACGCTAAAAACGCTATTTATTGCTTCTAATCAATGTTTTCTCGGTTTTATCCCGTTTTGGGAGGAAATGGGTATAACAGTTGTCTAAACACTCCAAATCAATCTCTAACTCTTATAATTAGTCAAATACATTGGATTGAGTCACATTTTGACCCTAGAAACACTAACAATGCTGTTTACTGCTTCAAAGCAATGTTTTGTCTGTTTTAGCCCGTTTTCTCGGTTTTTGTTTTAGGACAAAATGGGTATAAGTGTCGTCAAAACACTCCAAATCCATCTATAACTCTTATAAATAGTCAAATACATTGGATTGTAACACATGATGACCCTAGAAATGCTAACAACGCTATTTACTGCTTCTAATCAATGTTTTCTCGTTTTAGCCTATTTTGGGAGGAAATGGGTATAACTGTTGTCTAAACGTTCCAAATTAATCTCTAACTCTTATAATTAGTAAAATACATTGGATTGAGTCACATTTTGACCCTAGAAACACTAACAAAGCTGTTTACTGCTGCAAAGCAATGTTTTGTCGGTTTTAGCCCGTTTTCTCGGTTTTAGCCTATTTTAGGACAAAATGGGTATAAGTGTTGTCTAAACACTCCAAATCCATCTATAACTCTTATAATGAGTCAAATACATTGGATGGTAACACATGATGACCCTAGAAACGCTAAAAACGCTATTTATTACTTCTAATCAATGTTTTCTCGGTTTTATCCCGTTTTGGGAGGAAATGGGTATAACAGTTGTCTAAACACTCCAAATCAATCTCTAACTCTTATAATTAGTCAAATACATTGGATTGAGTCACATTTTGACCCTAGAAACACTAACAAAGCTGTTTACTGCTTCAAAGCAATGTTTTGTCGGTTTAGCCCGTTTCTCGGTTTTAGCCTTTTTAGGACAAAATGGGTATAAGTGTTGTCTAAACACTCCAAATCCATCTATAACTCTTATAATCAGTCAAATACATTGGATGGTAACACATGATGACCCTAGAAACGCTAACAAAGCTGTTTACTGCTTCTAATCAATGTTTTCTCGTTTTAGCCCGTTTGGAGGAAATGGGTATAATTGTTGTCTAAACACTCCAAATCAATCTCTAACTCTTATAATTAGTCAAATACATTGGATTGAGTCACATTTTGACCCTAGAAACACTAACAAAGCTGTTTACTGCTTCAAAGCAATGTTTTGTCGGTTTTAGCCCGTTTTCTCGGTTTTAGCCTATTTTAGGACAAAATGGGTATAAGTGTTGTCTAAACACTCCAAATCCATCTATAACTCTTATAATCAGTCAAATACATTGGATGGTAACACATGATGACCCTAGAAACGCTAAAAACGCTGTTTACTGCTTCTAATCAATGTTTTCTCGGTTTTATCCCGTTTTGGGAGGAAATGGGTATAACTGTTGTCTAAACACTCCAAATCAATCTCTAACTCTTATAATTAGTCAAATACATTGGATTGAGTCACATTTTGACCCTAGAAACACTAACAAAGCTGTTTACTGCTTCAAAGCAATGTTTTGTCGGTTTTAGCCCGTTTTCTCGGTTTTAACCTGTTTTAGGACAAAATGGGTATAAGTGTTGTCAAAACACTCCAAATCCATCTATAACTCTTATAATTAGTCAAATACATTTGATTGTAACACATGATGACCCTAGAAACGCTAACAACGCTATTTACTGCTTCTAATCAATGTTTTCTCGGTTTTAGCCCGTTTTGGGAGGAAATGGGTATAAGTGTTGTCTAAACACTCCAAATCCATCTATAACTCTTATAATTAGTCAAATACATTGGATTGAGTCACATTTTGACCCTAGAAACACTAACAAAGCTGTTTACTGCTTCAAAGCAATGTTTTGTCGGTTTTAGCCCGTTTTCTGTTTTAGCCTGTTTTAGGACAAAATGGGTATAAGTGTTGTCAAACACTCCAAATCCATCTATAACTCTTATAATTAGTCAAATACATTGGATTGTAACACATGATGTAGAAACGCTAACAAAGCTGTTTCACTGCTTCTAATCAATGTTTTTGGCCCGTTTTGGGAGGAAAAGGGTATAATTGTTGTCTAAACACTCCAAATCCATCTCTAACTCTTATATTAGTCAAATACATTGGATTGAGTCACATTTACCCTAGAAACACTAACAAAGCTGTTTACTGCTTTTGTCGGTTTGCCCGTTTTCTCTAGGACAAAATGGGTATAAGTGTTGTCAAACACTCCAAATCCATATAACTCTTATAATTAGTCAAATACATTTGATTATGATGACCCTAGAAACGCTAACAACGCTATTTACTGCTTCTCAAATGTTTTCTCGGTTTTAGCCCGTTTTGGGAGGAAATGGGTATAAGTGTTGTCTAAACACTCCAAATCCATCTATAACTCTTATAATTAGTCAAATACATTGGATTGAGTCACATTTGACCCTAGAAACACTAACAAAGCTGTTTACTGCTTCAAAGCAATGTTTTGTCGGTTTTAGCCCGTTTTCATGTTTTAGCCTGTTTTAGGACAAAATGGGTATAAATTGTCTAAACACTCCAAATCCATCTATAACTCTTATAATCAGTCAAATACATTGTTGTGACCCTAGAAACGCTAACAAAGCTGTCTGCTTCTAATCAATGTTTTTCGTTTTAGCCCGTTTTGGGAGGAAATGGGTATAATGTTGTCTAAACACTCCAAATCAATCTCTAACTCTTATAATTAGTCAAATACATTGGATTGAGTCACATTTTGACCCTAGAAACACTAACAAAGCTGTTTACTGCTTCAAAGCAATGTTTTGTCGGTTTAGCCCGTTTTCTCTTTTAGCCTATTTTAGGACAAAATGGGTATAAGTGTTGTCTAAACACTCCAAATCCATCTATAACTCTTATAATTAGTCAAATACATTGGATTGTAACACATGATGACCCTAGAAACGCTAACAAATTGTTTGCTTCTAATCAATGTTTTCTCGGTTTTAGCCCGTTTTGGGAGGAAATGGGTATAAGTTTGTCTAAACACTCCAATCAATCTCTAACTCTTATAATTAGTCAAATACATTGGATTGAGTCACATTTTGACCCTAGAAACACTAACAAAGCTGTTTACTGCTTCAAAGCAATGTTTTGTCGGTTTTAGCCCGTTTCTGTTTTTGTTTTAGGACAAAATGGGTATAAGTGTTGTCTAAACACTCCAAATCCATCTATAACTCTTATAATCAGTCAAATACATTGGATTGTAACACATGATGACCCTAGAAACGCTAACAAAGCTGTTTACTGCTTCTAATCAATGTTTTCTCGGTTTTAGCCCGTTTTGGGAGGAAATGGTATAATTGTTGTCTAAACACTCCAAATCCATCTCTAACTCTTATAATTAGTCAAATACATTGGATTGAGTCACATTTTGACCCTAGAAACACTAACAAAGCTGTTTACTGCTTCAAAGCAATGTTTTGTCGGTTTAGCCCGTTTTCTCGGTTTTAACCTGTTTTAGGACAAAATGGGTATAAGTGTTGTCAAAACACTCCAAATCCATCTATAACTCTTATAATCAGTCAAATACATTGGATTGTAACACATGATGACCCTAGAAACGCTAACAAAGCTGTTTACTGCTTCTAATCAATGTTTTCTCGGTTTTAGCCCGTTTTGGGAGGAAATGGGTATACATTGGATTGAGTCACATTTTGACCCTAGAAACACTAACAAAGCTGTTTACTGCTTCAAAGCAATGTTTTGTCGGTTTTAGCCCGTTTTCTCGGTTTTAGCCTGTTTTAGGACAAAATGGGTATAAGTGTTGTCTAAACACTCCAAATCCATCTATAACTCTTATAATCAGTCAAATACATTGGATTGTAACACATGATGACCCTAGAAACGCTAACAAAGCTGTTTACTGCTTCTAATCAATGTTTTCTCGTTTTAGCCCGTTTTGGGAGGAAATGGGTATAATTGTTGTCTAAACACTCCAAATCCATCTCTAACTCTTATAATTAGTCAAATACATTGGATTGAGTCACATTTTGACCCTAGAAACACTAACAAAGCTGTTTACTGCTTCAAAGCAATGTTTTGTCGGTTTTAGCCCGTTTTCTGTTTTAACCTGTTTTAGGACAAAATGGGTATAAGTGTTGTCTAAACACTCCAAATCCATCTATAACTCTTATAATCAGTCAAATACATTGGATTGTAACACATGATGACCCTAGAAACGCTAACAAAGCTGTTTACTGCTTCTAATCAATGTTTTCTCGGTTTTAGCCCGTTTTGGGAGGAAATGGGTATAATTGTTGTCTAAACACTCCAAATCAATCTCTAACTCTTATAATTAGTCAAATACATTGGATTGAGTCACATTTTGACCCTAGAAACACTAACAAAGCTGTTTACTGCTTCAAAGCAATGTTTTGTCGGTTTTAGTTTTCTCTAGGACAAAATGGGTATAAGTGTTGTCAAAACACTCCAAATCCATCTATAACTCTTATAATTAGTCAAATACATTGGATTGTAACACATGATGACCCTAGAAACGCTAACAACGCTATTTACTGCTTCTAATCAATGTTTTCTCGGTTTTAGCCCGTTTTGGGAGGAAATGGGTATAAGTGTTGTCTAAACACTCCAAATCCATCTATAACTCTTATAATTAGTCAAATACATTGGATTGAGTCACATTTTGACCCTAGAAACACTAACAAAGCTGTTTACTGCTTCAAAGCAATGTTTTGTCGGTTTTAGCCCGTTTTCATGTTTTAGCCTGTTTTAGGACAAAATGGGTATAAGTGTTGTCTAAACACTCCAAATCCATCTATAACTCTTATAATCAGTCAAATACATTGGATTGTAACACATGATGACCCTAGAAACGCTAACAAAGCTGTTTACTGCTTCTAATCAATGTTTTCTCGTTTTAGCCCGTTTTGGGAGGAAATGTGTATAATTGTTGTCTAAACACTCCAAATCAATCTCTAACTCTTATAATTAGTAAAATACATTGGATTGAGTCACATTTTGACCCTAGAAACACTAACAAAGCTGTTTACTGCTGCAAAGCAATGTTTTGTCGGTTTTAGCCCGTTTTCTCGGTTTTAGCCTATTTTAGGACAAAATGGGTATAAGTGTTGTCTAAACACTCCAAATCCATCTATAACTCTTATAATCAGTCAAATACATTGGATGGTAACACATGATGACCCTAGAAACGCTAAAAACGCTGTTTACTGCTTCTAATCATTGTTTTCTCGGTTTTATCCCGTTTTGGGAGGAAATGGGTATAACTGTTGTCTAAACACTCCAAATCAATCTCTAACTCTTATAATTAGTCAAATACATTGGATTGAGTCACATTTTGACCCTAGAAACACTAACAAAGCTGTTTACTGCTTCAAAACAATGTTTTGTCGGTTTAGCCCGTTTTCTCGGTTTTAACCTATTTTAGGACAAAATGGGTATAAGTGTTGTCAAAACACTCCAAATCCATCTATAACTCTTATAATTAGTCAAATACATTTGATTGTAACACTTGATGACCCTAGAAACGCTAACAACGCTATTTACTGCTTCTAATCAATGTTTTCTCGGTTTTAGCCCGTTTTGGGAGGAAATGGGTATAAGTGTTGTCTAAACACTCCAAATCCATCTATAACTCTTATAATTAGTCAAATACATTGGATTGAGTGACATGTTGACCCTAGAAACACTAATAAAGCTGTTTACTGCTTCAAAGCAATGTTTTGTCGGTTTTAGCCCGTTTTCATGTTTTAGCCTGTTTTAGGACAAAATGGGTATAAGTATTGTCTAAACACTTTAAATCCATCTATAACTCTTATAATCAGTCAAATACATTGGGTTGTAACACATGATGACCCTAGAAACGCTAACAAAGCTGTTTACTGCTTCTAATCACTGTTTTGTCGTTTTAGCCCGTTTTGGGAGGAAAAGTGTATAATTGTTGTCTAAACACTCCAAATCAATCTCTAACTCTTATATTAGTTAAATACATTGGATTGAGTCACATTTTGACCCTAGAAACACTAACAAAGCTGTTTACTGCTTCAAAGCAATGTTTTGTCGGTTTAGCCCGTTTTCTCTAGGACAAAATGGGTATAAGTGTTGTCAAAACACTCCAAATCCATCTATAACTCTTATAATTAGTCAAATACATTTGATTGTAACACATGATGACCCTAGAAACGCTAACAACGCTATTCAGTGCTTCTAATCAATGTTTTCTCGGTTTTAGCCCGTTTTGGGAGGAAATGGGTATAAGTGTTGTCTAAACACTCCAAATCCATCTATAACTCTTATAGTTAGTCAAATACATTGGATTGAGTCACATTTTGACCCTAGAAACACTAACAAAGCTGTTTACTGCTTCAAAGCAATGTTTTGTCGGTTTTAGCCCGTTTTCATGTTTTAGCCTGTTTTAGGACAAAATGGGTATAAGTATTGTCTAAACACTCCAAATCCATCTATAACTCTTATAATCAGTCAAATACATTGGATTGTAACACATGATGACCCTAGAAACGCTAACAAAGCTGTCTACTGCTTCTAATCAATGTTTTCTCGTTTTAGCCCGTTTTGGGAGGAAATGTGTATAATTGTTGTCTAAACACTCCAAATCAATCTCTAACTCTTATAATTAGTAAAATACATTGGATTGAGTCACATTTTGACCCTAGAAACACTAACAAAGCTGTTTACTGCTGCAAAGCAATGTTTTGTCGGTTTTAGCATGTTTTCTCGGTTTTAGCCCTTCTCGGTTTTCGCCTATTTTAGGACAAAATGGGTATAAGTGTTGTCTAAACACTCCAAATCCATCTATAACTCTTATAATGAGTCAAATACATTGGATGGTAACACATGATGACCCTAGAAACGCTAAAAACGCTATTTACTGCTTCTAATCATTGTTTTCTCGGTTTTATCCCGTTTTGGGAGGAAATGGGTATTACTGTTGTCTAAACACTCCAAATCAATCTCTAACTCTTATAATTAGTCAAATACATTGGATTGAGTCACATTTTGACCCTAGAAACACTAACAACGCTGTTTACTGCTTCAAAGCAATGTTTTGTCGGTTTTAGCCCGTTTTCTCGGTTTTAACCTGTTTTAGGACAAAATGGGTATAAGTGTTGTCAAAACACTCAAAATCCATCTATAACTCTTATAATTAGTCAAATACATTGGATGGTAACACATGATGACCCTAGAAACGCTAAAAACGCTGTTTACTGCTTCTAATCAATGTTTGCTCGGTTTTATCCCGTTTTGGGAGGAAATGGGTATAACTGTTGTCTAAACACTCCAAATCCATCTCTAACTCTTATAATTAGTCAAATACATTGGATTGAGTCACATTTTGACCCTAGGAACACTAACAAAGCTGTTTACTTTATGCATGATGATGACCCAAAACATCTGGCTTAAATTAGATCTTTATGCATATTTTAACTGTTTACAACCACTCAAATTGGATTGATACCCCTTATACTGCAACTGCATAAGGGGAATTGAAACACCTTACCAATCATTGCATACATTCATCATCATCCATTCCATCTTAACCTGTCCACCACAAATATCTTGTTTCAATTTTGTATAAGGGGAATTGAAACACCTTACCAATCATTGCATACATTCATCATCATCCATTCCATCTTAACCTGTCCACCACAAATATCTTGTTTCAGGTATAGACGCTTATGACCTCCCCCTCTATGCCTTGCGGTAATTATTCCTCTGGCATTACGACCTTTACCACAATGATGCTGCCCATAGATCAAATTATTTCGTGGATTGGATTTCACTTGACTGTCTACGGCTCCATTGCGTGTGCTCGGGGTAGAAGTTTTGTATAAATGTATAGCCATGCTATTAAGTATTTTGATTTAAGTTCTTTTCTTTCTAAGAGGTGGAATAGAATAACCCGGTTGAAGCGTAATGATCATACGTCTGTAATGCATTGTATGTCCCAGAATAGGTCCCATTCTTTTAACCTTTCCGGGGAGTCGATGACTATTCATAGCTATTACCTTGACACCAAAGAAGAGTTCGACCCAATGCTTTATTTCTGTCCTAGTTGATCCTGATTCGACATTAAAAGTATATTGATTTTTCCCCAATAACCGAATACTTTTGTCTGTAAATACTGCATATTTTATTCCATCCATAAATCGATTTTCTTCCCTATGAGTTCTAGTCTCAATAAGAATGCTAGTTCTTACTGTTCATATGTTATGATATGAATATACCACACCAATTCGTTATGTATAGATGATGAGAAGATTCCATTGATACAGAGCCAATTCCAATAGACTTATTGGAGGGTCCCATTGGCGTGCATCCAGTAGGAATTGAACCTACGAATTCGCCAATTATGAGTTGGGCGCTTTAACCATTCAGCCATGGATGCTTAGTGGGGATCCTCGTACATGGTGAATAACCAAATTCCAATTGAAATGAAATCTTTAGGATAAATCAATGCAATTTAGGAGGAATCAATGAAAGGACATCAATTCAAATCCTGGATTTTCGAATTGAGAGAAATAGTGAGAGAGATCAAGAATTCTCACTATTTCTTAGATTCATGGACCCAATTCAATTCAGTGGGATCTTTCATTCATATTTTTTTCCACCAAGAACGTTTTAGAAAACTCTTGGACCCTCGAATTTTTAGTATCCTACTTTTGCGCAATTCACAGGGTTCAACAAGCAATCGATATTTCACGATCAAGGGTGTAGTACTACTTGTAGTAGCGGCCCTTCTATATCGTATTAACAATCGAAATATGGTCGAAAGCAAAAATCTCTATTTGAAAGGGCTTCTTCCTATACCTATGAATTCCATTGGACCCAGAAATGATACATCGGAAGAATCTTTTGGGTCTTGCAATATCAATAGGTTGATTGTTTCGCTCCTGTATCTTACAAAAGGAAAAAAGATCTCTGAGAGCTGTTTCCGGGATCCGAAAGAGAGTACTTGGGTTCTCCCAATAACTCAAAAGTGTATCATGCCTGAATCTAACTGGAGTTCGCGGTGGTGGAGGAACTGGATCGGAAAAAGAGGGATTTTAGTTGTAAGATATCTAATGAAACCGTCGCTGGAATTGATATCTCATTTAAAGAGAAAGATATCAAATATCTGGAGTTTCTTTTTGTATATTATATGGATGATCCGATCCGCAAGGGCCATGATTGGGAATTGTTTGATCGTCTTTCTCCGAGTAAGAGGCGAAACATAATCAACTTGAATTCGGGACAGCTATTCGAAATCTTAGTGAAAGACTGGATTTGTTATCTCATGTTTGCTTTTCGTGAAAAAATACCAATTGAAGTGGAGGGTTTCTTCAAACAACAAGGAGCTGGGTCAACTATTCAATCAAATAATATTGAGCATGTTTCCCATCTCTTCTCGAGAAACAAGTGGGCTATTTCTTTGCAAAATTGTGCTCAATTTCATATGTGGCAATTCCACCAAGATCTCTTCGTTAGTTGGGGGAAGAATCCGCACGAATCGGATTTTTTTAGGAAAATATCGAGAGAGAATTGGATTTGGTTAGACAATGTGTGGTTGGTAAACAAGGATAGATTTTTTAGCAAGGTACGAAACGTATCGTCAAATATTCAATATGATTCTACAAGATCTAGTTTCGTTCAAGTAACGGATTCTAGCCAATTGAACGGATCTTCTGATCAATTCATAGATCCTTTCGATTCCATTAGTAATGAGGATTCGGAATATCACACATTGATCAATCAAAGAGAGATTCAACAACTAAAAGAAAGATCGATTCTTTTGGATCCTTCCTTTATTCAAACGGAAGGAAGAGAGATAGAATCAGACCGATTCCCTAAATACCTTTCTGGCTATTCCTCAATGCCCCGGCTATTCACGGAACGTGAGAAGCGGATGAATAATCATCTGCTTCCGGAAGAAAGCGAAGAATTTCTTGGGAATCCTACAAGAGCCATTCGTTCTTTTTTCTCTGACAGATGGTCAGAACTTCATCTGGGTTCGAATCCTACTGAGAGGTCCACTAGGGATCAGAAATTGTTGAAGAAAGAACAAGATGTTTCTTTTGTCCCTTCCAGGCGATCGGAAAATAAAGAAATAGTTAATATATTCAAGATAATTACGTATTTACAAAATACCGTCTCAATTCATCCTATTTCATCAGATCTGGGATGTGATATGGTTCCGAAGGATGAACTGGATATGGACAGTTCCAATAAGATTTCATTCTTGAACAAAAATCCATTTTTTGATTTATTTCATCTATTCCATGAACGGAAGAGGGGGGGATACACGTTACGCCACGAGTCAGAAGAGAGATTTCAAGAAATGGCAGATCTATTCACTCTATCAATAACCGAGCCGGATCTGGTGTATCATAAGGGATTTGCCTTTTCTATTGATTCCTACGGATTGGATCAAAGACAATTCTTGAAGGAGGTTTTCAACTTCAGGGATGAATCGAAAAAGAAATCTTTATTGGTTCTACCTCCTATTTTTTATGAAGAAAATGAATCTTTTTATCGAAGGATCAGAAAAAATTGGGTCCGGATCTCCTGCGGGAATTATTTGGAAGATCCAAAAAGAGTGGTATTTGCTAGCAACAACATAATGGAGGCAGTCAATCAATATAGATTGATCCGAAATATGATTCAAATCCAATTCCAATATAGTCCCTATGGGTACATAAGAAATGTATTGAATCGATTCTTTTTAATGAAGAGACCTGATCGCAACTTCGAATATGGAATTCAAAGGGATCTGATAGGAAATGATACTCTGAATCATAGAACTATAATGAAAGATACGATCAACCAACATTTATCGAATTTGAAAAAGAGTCAGAAGAAATGGTTCGATCCTCTTATTTTTCTTTCTCAAACCGAGAGATCCATAAATCGGGATCCTAATGCATATAGATACAAATGGTCCAATGGGAGCAAGAATTTCCAGGAGCATTTGGAACATTTCGTTTCTGAGCGGAAGAGCCGTTTTCAAGTAGTGTTCGATCAATTATGTATTAATCAATATTCGATTGATTGGTCTGAGGTTATTGATAAAAAAGATTTGTCTAAGTCACTTCGTTTCTTTTTGTCTAAGTTACTTCGTTTCTTTTTGTCCAAGTTACTTCTTTTTTTGTCCAAGTTACTTCTCTTTTTGTCTAACTCACTTCCTTTTTTCTTTGTGAGTTTCGAGAATATCCCCATTCATAGGTCTGAGATCCACATCTATGAATTGAAAGGTCCGAACGATCAACTCTGCAATCAGTTGTTAGAATCAATAGGTCTTCAAATCGTTCATTTGAAAAAATTGAAACCCTTTTTATTGGATGATCATAATACTTCTCAAAAATCGAAATTCTTGATCAATGGAGGAACAATATCACCATTTTTGTTCAATAAAATACCAAAGTGGATGATTGACTCATTCCATACTAGAAAGAATCGCAGGAAATCTTTTGATAACACGGATTCCTATTTCTCAATCGTATCCCACGATCAAGACAATTGGCTGAATCCCGTGAAACCATTTCAGAGAAGTTCATTGATATCTTCTTTTTCTAAAGCAAATCGACTTCGATTCTTGAATAATCCACATCACTTCTGCTTCTATTGTAACAAAAGATTCCCTTTTTATGTGGAAAAGGCCCGTCTCAATAATTCTGATTTTACGTATGGACAATTCCTCACTATCTTGTTCATTCACAACAAAATATTTTCTTCGTGCGGTGGTAAAAAAAAACATGCTTTTTTGGAGAGAGATACTATTTCACCTTCGTCAATCGAGTCACAGGTATCTAACATATTCATATCTAACGATTTTCCACAAAGTGGTGACGAAAGGTATAACTTGTACAAATCTTTCCATTTTCCAATTCGATCCGATCCATTAGTTCGTAGAGCTATTTACTCGATTGCAGACATTTCTGGAACACCTCTAATAGAGGGACAAAGAGTCAATTTTGAAAGAACGTATTGTCAAACTCTTTCAGATATGAATCTATCCGATTCAGAAGAGAAGAGCTTGCATCAGTATCTCAATTTCAATTCAAACATGGGTTTGATTCACACTCCATGTTCTGAGAAATATTTACAGAGGAAAAAACGGAGTCTTTGCCTAAAAAAATGCGTTGACAAAGGGCAGATGGATAGAACCTTTCAACGAGATAGTGCTTTTTCAACTCTCTCAAAATGGAATCTATTCCAAACATATATGCCATGGTTCTTTACTTCGACAGGGTACAAATATCTAAATTTGATATTTTTAGATACTTTTTCAGACCTATTGCGGATACTAAGTAGCAGTCAAAAATTTGTATCCATTTTTCATGATATTATGCATGGATTAGATATATCATGGCGAATTCTTCAGAAAAATTGTGTCTTCCACAAAGGAATCTGATAAGTGAGATTTCGAGTAAGTCTTTACATAATCTTCTTCTGTCCGAAGAAATGATTCATCGAAATAATGAGTCATCATTGATATCGACACATCTGAGATCGCCAAATGTTCGTGAGGTCCTCTATTCAATCCTTTTCCTTCTTCTTGTTGCTGGATATATCGTTCGTACACATCTTCTCTTTGTTTCCCGAGCCTATAGTGAGTTACAGACAGAGTTCGAAAAGATCAAATCTTTGATGATTCCATCATACATGATTGAGTTGCGAAAACTTCTGGATAGGTATCCTACATCTGAACTGAATTCTTTCTGGTTAAAGAATCTTTTTCTAGTTGCTCTGGAACAATTAGGAGATTGTCTAGAAGAAATACGGGGTTCTGGTGGCAACATGCTATGGGGTGGTGATCCCGCTTATGGGGTCAAATCAATACGTTCTAAGAAGAAAGATTTGAAAAAAATTTCATCGATATCATCGATCTCATAAGTATCATACCAAATCCCATCAATCGAATCACTTTTTCGAGAAATACGAGACATCTAAGTCATACAAGTAAAGAGATCTATTCATTGATAAGAAAAAGAAAAAACGTGAGCGGTGATTGGATTGATGATAAAATAGAATCCTGGGTCGCGAACAGTGATTCGATTGATGATAAAGAAAGAGAATTCTTGGTTCAGTTCTCCACCTTAAGGGCAGAAAAAAGGATTGATCAAATTCTATTGAGTCTGACTCATAGTGATCATTTATCAAAGAATGACTCTGGTTATCAAATGATTGAACAACCGGGAACAATTTACTTACGATACTTAGTTGACATTCATAAAAAGTATCTAATGAATTATGAGTTCAATACATCCTGTTTAGCAGAAAGACGGATATTCCTTGCTCATTATCAGACAATCACTTATTCACAAACTTCGTGTGGGGCTAATAGTTTTCATTTCCCGTCTCATGGAAAACCCTTTTCGCTCCGCTTAGCCCTATCCCCCTCTAGGAGTATTTTAGTGATAGGTTCTATAGGAACTGGACGATCCTATTTGGTCAAATACCTAGCGACAAACTCCTATGTTCCTTTCATTACAGTATTTCTGAACAAGTTCCTGGATAACAAGCCGAAAGGTTTTTTATTGATGATATCGATATTGATGATAGTGACGATATTGATGCTAGTAACGATATTGATCGTGAACTTGATACGGAGCGGGAGCTTCTAACTATGATGAATGCGCTAACTATGGATATGATGTCGGAAATAGACCGATTTTATATCACCCTTCAATTCGAATTAGCAAAAGCAATGTCTCCTTGCATAATATGGATTCCAAACATTCATGATCTTGATGTGAATGAGTCGAGTTACTTAGCCCTCGGTCTATTGGTGAACTCGCTCTCCAGGGATTGTGAAAGATGTTCCACTAGAAATATTCTTGTTATTGCTTCGACTCATATTCCCCAAAAAGTGGATCCCGCTCTAATAGCCCCGAATAAATTAAATACATGCATTAAAATACGAAGGCTTCTTATTCCACAACAACGAAAGCACTTTTTCACTCTTTCCTATACTAGGGGATTTCACTTGGAAAAGAAAATGTTCCATACTAATGGATTCGAGTCTATAACCATGGGTTCCAGTGCACGAGATCTTGTAGCACTTACCAATGAGGCCCTATCAATTAGTATTACACAGAAGAAATCAATTATAGACACTAATACAATTAGATCTGCTCTTCATAGACAAACTTGGGATTTGCGATCCCAGGTAAGATCGGTTCAGGATCATGGGATCCTTTTCTATCAGATAGGAAGGGCTGTTGCACAAAATGTACTTATAAGTAATTGCCCCATAGATCCTATATCTATCTATATGAAGAAGAAATCATGTAACGAAGGGGATTCTTATTTGTACAAATGGTACTTCGAGCTTGGAACGAGCATGAAGAAATTCACGATACTTCTTTATCTTTTGAGTTGTTCTGCCGGATCGGTCGCTCAAGACCTTTGGTCTCTACCCGTACCCGATGAAAAAAATAGGATCACTTCTTATGGATTCATTGAGAATGATTCGGATCTAGTTCATGGCCTATTAGAAGTGCAAGGCGCTTTGGTGGGATCCTCACGGACAGAAAAAGATTGCAGTCAGTTTGATAATGATCGAGTGACATTGCTTTTTCGCTCCGAACCAAGGGATCCCTTATATATGATGCAAGATGGATCTTGTTCTATCGTTGATCAGAGATTTCTCTATGAAAAATACGAATCGGAGTTTGAAGAAGGGGAAGGAGTCCTCGACCCGCAACAGATAGAGGAGGATTTATTCAATCACATAGTTTGGGCTCCTAGAATATGGCGCCCTCGGGGCTTTCTATTTGATTGTATCGAAAGGCCTAATGAATTGGGATTTCCCTATTTGGCCGGGTCATTTCGGGGCAAGCGGATCATTTATGATGAAAAGTATGAGCTTCAAGAGAATGATTCGGAGTTCTTGCAGAGCGGAACCATGCAGTACCAGAGACGAGATAGGTCTTCCAAAGAACAAGGCTTTTTTAGAATAAGCCAATTCATTTGGGACCCCGCAGATCCACTCTTTTTCCTATTCAAAGATCAACCCTTTGTCTCTGTGTTTTCACATCGAGAATTCTTTGCAGATGAAGAGATGTCAAAGGGGCTTCTTACTTCCCAAACGGATCCTCCTACATCTATATATAAACGCTGGTTTATCAAGAATACGCAAGAAAAGCACTTCGAATTGTTGATTCAGCGCCAGAGATGGCTTAGAACCAATAGTTCATTATCTAAATCTAATGGATTTTTCCGTTCTAATACTCGATCCGAGAGTTATCAGTATTTATCAAATCTGTTCCTATCTAACGGAACGCTATTGGATCGAATGACAAAGACATTGTTGAAAAAAAGATGGCTTTTCTCGGATGAAATGAAAACAGGATTCATGTAATGTAACAGGAGAAAGGTTTCCCATTACTTAGCCGGAAAGATATGTGGCCATGAAATAGGGATTAAGTGGAACGGAATTGACTGGGTG
>JALLKC010000302.1:0-22256 GCA_024034495.1 Camelina laxa | reverse complement strand
GGATGAGAAAGCTCCTTTATTCATCAATTGATCATGTCTCTCGTGAAAAGAATGTGTTGCAGATAAGCTATCACACAATGCTCTCAATAAGTCTTTGTATGAGGTGTATACAATTCCACCAACTTGGTTAAATAACTCATTGTATAACTCTATTACTGCTTAATAGTTAATACAAAGTTCAGATGTTAAAAAAAAAAAAAAACTAAATCAAATTGGTGGTGTTGAATTTTGATGATGCAATAGTACTGACACGTGATGATACCATGTTTGGTTTGAATATAACAAAGGTCTAAAGAAAAATTCGGATTTATTGTTATTCTAATTCTATAACATTATATCAAATATTTTCAAAACATTAATTTAATTTAAAAATCATTGAAAGGACTGTTGGATAATTCCAAGACTTGGAGACAAAGTAATCTCCTTCTAGAAGATGTTAGAAGAGATAGAAAATAAAAAATACAAATAAGGTCTAAATATTATAAGTTTTGTAAGTTTTTCTTTTTCAAATAGATTTAGGGTTGTTAAGATCTATATAAATAAGAGGTCATGGAGAGGTGTTCCATAAACTTAAGAAAGAAATAGATTTAGTTTTGAGAAGTTTCTAAATCAATATAGAAAAGTTGTTCTTTAATCTTTCAAGTTCATAGTTCTTTTGATTTAAAGAACATTGTGGTTGACTAAACAATTTAAGTTAATAAATGAACAAAATTATTTAATTTTTTTGGCAAAATATGAGCAAAACATAAGCAAAACATAAGCAAAATATAAACAAAAAATAAGTCAATTTTGTAGTTTATTAACTTTACCATGAGCCATACAATGTAATGATATTATATTAAAGAAAATGCATGAAAGTTAATTAATTTATTAGTTAAATTTATTGAGTGTCAAAGCAAAACTTGGCTTTGAGCGTCTTTATGGGGTCTTGAGAATCTGGTAAGTTTGCGACGTCTTCTGTTTTTGTTCTCGTTATAGGTTACATTGTTATGTAAATTACGGAGCAGCAGTCTCGTCTCCGTCGTGTCTCAGCAGTATCGAAGCATCGCAACCCTGACAGAGTAGTCTACAAAAAGAAAAAGAAAAAAAAAAAAGAAAAAGAAAAAAACCGTAGTCAGTGAATATAAGGAGTAGTATATAGATCGTATATAAGAAGTCAATCGAGTATATTTATTGAAGTCAACAAAACAAAAGAAAAAAAAAACGTTAACAGAGAAGTCGGTGGTCAAACCTCGACGAAGCAGTCGTGGAATTGAAGACGAAGCAAAACGGCGCTGTTTCTAGCATCCCCTTCATCGCTTTTTGGACTGCGGTCCGAACCACGGTCTCCATCTTCCTCCAAGGTCTAATTTAATTTAACTTTTTCTTTGTTATTAAAAACTTAAGAGGAAAACAAGAGCTTAATAAGTAATAGAACCAATTACTACATCTCAAAGAACTTTATTGCTAGACTTACCTATATACAAATAAAACCAAATTTTAGATGTAGTTAGTAAAATAAAATCAATCGAGTATATTGAAGTAAACAAAAAAAAGAATGAAAAAGTTAAGGTCAAACTTCGACGAAGCAATCGTGGAATTGCAGTCGAAGTAAAATGGCGGCGTTTCGAGCATCATCTTTCATGGCTTTCTGGACTGCGTTCGGAACTCTCTTCACCCTTGGGCATGTAGCCCCATAAAACCCAACTCTCAGTTGGGCCTTGGAAGAAGAGCAAACCGAAAATAAGAAAAACAAAGGAAAGTTGAAAATATCTTCATAGCTCTCTCTCTCAATTATGGTGAAATAAAAAGATAATGAGAATAATGATGGTGAGATGCTGATGATGATGAGCGAAGGTTTATATAATATGTGAAAATTACATTTTTTTTTTTTCAATAATTCAATGCACATAAAACTTTTTAATCAAACACAATAATTTGTAGTAAATATTAATTTGCGTGAGAGTGATTTTTGAACAACTTGTTCTCGTTATGGGTACATTGTTATGTAATTATTAATTAGACTTAACTTTTTCTTTGTTATTAAAAACTTAGAGGAAAACAAGAGCTTAATAAGTAATAGAACCAATTACTACATCTCAAACAACCTTAGTGCTAGACTTACCTATATACAAATAAAATTTAATTTCAAATGTAGATGCTGACTCAGATGTTAGGAGTTGCATTAACTTTACATTTAAGTTGATTTGTGTAAGAGTTAAAATCCTATGTTATTCAAATCATGTATTTTAAAAAGTCTTCTGAAATCCACTGTTATTGAACTGATGATTTAAAAATCTACTTTAAAATCCATTAAAAATTCCTTGTTATTGAACTGATGATTTAAAAATCTACTTTAGCCCATGTTATTCAAAAACAGTTTTGTGGATTAGGATTTTAAAAACTTTTAGGATTCCATAGGAGTTTAGGGATTTGTTTATTAAAAAAGAAATCCAATCTACGTTTTAGGTGGGATTTGAAAGAAATTTATGAAAATCATATGAACTTCCAGAAAGACATGCTTATTGTAAATGTCTGATTGGTTAACGACTTTAATTGTAGGTTTAAACGCATCAGAACTTAATTTGTGGGTAGAAACTGTATGGAAGATATGAAACTGATTTGAAAGTAGTAAAATGTGGCTATAAGTCCAAATTTGGTTATTTATTTTTGTTAAAAAACTAAACCACACTAGCGTAAATATGTAATTACTGAAATGAATGAAAGAATTACATTGTTTTAGAATGTGTTGTTTAAGTAACTTACTTCTAATGATTACACTTGAAATATTTGGTTATTTTTTCTTAATAATATTTAATAATTTCTCTTCTGTATATTATGTTGTTCGAACATGAAGGGGGAACATTTATCAAAAGCATGGATTTTTCAAAATGTCGTTGAAGCATAGCTATAGGCAGGAACCTTAGCAAGCTTCTGGTCTTTCATCATATTCCTAACTCTCTCAACATCTTTCCACATCCCTCTGAGTGCATACACATTAGCCAAGACAACATACACACCATCGTTCCAAGGCTCGAGCTCGACCATGTGTTGAGCCACCCACTCAGCCATCTCAACGTCTCCAAACTTCTCACACCCACCCATCAAACAACCCCAAACCATCACGTTAGGCTTCATTGGCATCCTTTCCACCACTTTCTTGGCCTCCTCAAGCTGTCCATCCCTGCTCAACAGATCAACTACACAGCCATAGTGTGATAAGCCCGGTTCTAGTTCGAATTCTGACTTCATCATTGCGAAATACGCTTTTCCTTCCTCCACAAGACCTCCATGGACGCAAGCACTGAGTACTCCCACGAACGTGACCTTATTTGGTTTAACACCAATATCTCTCATCTGACGGAAGCATTCTAAGGCCTCTAATGTATTCCCGTTAGCTGCGTAACTCATGATCATGGAACTCCAAGAGACAACGTTTCTCTGTGGCATTTTCTCGAAAACTTGACTAGCTAAATCCATACGCCCGCATTTTCCATACATATCAATGAGCGAATTCATCATCATGATATCAGATTTGTCTTCGGTTTTAGCTTGCAGAACGCATTTATGCAACTGACAAGCTAAGCTCAAGTTACCTAACCCTCCACAAGCTGAAGTCACACTCACCATAGTGAAATCATCCGGCTCAAATCCACTCCTTTTCATCTCCATAAACATTTCCACAGCCTCATCAGCTCTCCCCGCGTGATTCAACCCTCCGATAACAGCGTTCCAAGACCCCAGCTTTCTCACAGGATTTTCATCGAACACCTTACGTGCATTCTCAAACTCCCCTGCTTTGAAATACAACGTTATAAACCCACTCTCACAGAACTCATCTCCGACTAACCCTAACCTCACGGCGACGGAATGAAGCTGCTTTCCCATCCGAAAGTCATGAATCTGAACGGCGGCTTTGATTACAATCGGAAGAGTGTATCGATCGGGCAAAACATTTGATCTCACCATGCCTAGGTACACTTGAACTGCATCGAGAGGAGAATCATGTCGTATGTAGGATCGCATGATGTTGTTCCATAAGTAAGGGATCCGGTATTGATCGAGGATGCGTGAACGGAAGATATCACCATGGATCCGACGGACACGAGCGAGACTAGTGCAGTTTGATAACAGAGTTGCCAAGAGTTTGTTTCGATCTTGAGGTGATAGAGACGTAATCGAGGAAGCTGAGACAGAGACGATTTGATTCAGACGGAAGTGAGTTGTTCTCGACTTAGTTGTAAAATGAAGCTTGGAGATGAGACCAGAGAAGAACATGTGTGTCTCTTCTTGTTTTTGTCCTGATCCAAATTAGAACAAAACTCTTCTTAAAAACATTAAAACACTAGGATGTTATGTAATGGAACACAGATTTATTACATTTATCAAAAAGTAGAAGTAATAAAGCTCAATGATCTGATATATGAAGTTGAAAGATTGTATTCGAGTAGTTCACAGAGACAAGTCGCAACAACATAGATACTGAATCAAAAGCAAACACTGTTTCAACTGATCCAACATAACAAGTTATATATTGAATCAAACAAAGGTTTCGTTGTCATGATTTATCAACGGCCACTGCGTTCGAAATTGATCTTGGTTCGACCAGATCCGCCATGGTCATCCCTTGAAGAGCTACCACCACCGCCACTTGCTCTCATAGTTCCTCCAGACCCGATTTTGTCCAAAGGTTTCTTACCTTTCTTCAAATCAGAAACCCACCTGTCTAGACCGAAAGGATCTTGTTCCTCTTCCTTCTCAAACTCAACAGGTCGGTCTCTCTTGGTACCAGCCCTCTCGGAAGCCCCTGTGAAAGCTTTGTCAGGTTTAAACCTCTCAGTGTTCTTGATCTTGTCGAGCTGTTCATCTGCGTTTCCATACATTTCTTCATCGTTATCCTTCTTTGGCTTGTACAGCGTTGAAAGAGTGGGTTGTGCAGTAAACAAGCCTTTGTCATATAAATTGTATTGGTCATCAGCAGCGAATCCAGAGTCCATTCCTTTGTCCTGGTTAAACAGCCGTTGATCATACATAACTTCACCGCCTTTCCCTCCAGTAGATGCCATTCCAAGAGCAACTTTCTCACTGATATCACGGTCTCTATCTCTTGTGATCTTGCTCTTCTTCCCCATGGCAGCATCTTTAGCTTCCAACCTTCTCTCCCTCTCTCTTTCCCTACGACGCTCTTCTCGGATCTTCTCTCTCTGAATCCGTTCTTCCCTTTCCTCTCTAGTCTCTTTTGGCCCTTCTCTCTCTCTTTCCCTTTCTCTCTCCCGGTCATAGTTGTCATAATCACCCCTTGGGTCAACACTTTCACTCCTACCCCTGTCAGATGAGACAGGCATACTCACAGCAGCACCAGTTCTTTCAGAGCGAGCTTTTTGGGCAAGAGCCCTCAATTCCTGCTCTTTCCTTTCCTTCTCCTTCATTGACATCTCTTTTTGCACCTTTGAACGCATTGAAACAGCCTCTCTAGCTTTCTGCTCAGCTACATAGAGCGCCTCTGATAACTTAGCAAAGTTATCATTGATCTGAACGTCCTGTAGGCCTCTTCCATCAGCAGCTAGACGTTTATCAAGAGGGATTGTGTAACCTTTTGGATTCTTCCAATTAGAGATGCAAGGAGGGATTTTCCAGTCTTGTTGGTCCTTGACGGTAACAGGCCTGGGCGGTGAATGCATGACCGGAACAGGCGGAGAACCAGAAGCCTTTGGGACTCTCTTATGCTTGAACTTTGGTGGATCAAGTGGATCTACAGGCATCTCCACCATCCTAATAATCCTCTCTTTAGCACCGGAATTGAACGCTGCAGATTGCTGTGACGGCTTATACTTGATGTACTTCGACTCACCCGACTGCCTTGCTACATTACTAGGCTGCGCTGCACTAAGTCTCACATTCACAATCTTCTCAATGGCAGCTTTCGTTTCCTCAGCAGTCTCCTGTATCTCCTTCTGCAATTCCTCCTCTTCATCCAATACAGTATCCATGTATCCCTCATCTTTCAGAATCTTTGGAATAATATCCTTATGCTGAGAATAAACAATCTTTTTAGAATTCTCATTCTGCCTCACAATAGCGTCAAAGACAACATTACCCTGAGCATCAACAGTAACAGGAAGAGTCTTGGCTCCAGGCCTATTTGATTTATTCCTACCCATACCAAGAGGATACTGAGCAAGATGAATCTCAGGGAAAGCACCACCATCACCAAAATCCTCAGGATTCTTGGGACGGAAACCTTGACGTTTCAAGTAAACAGGCACCACTTTAAACGTGATGGTTGCGGTCTTCTCCGCCTCGTTTTCAACGAAACGGTTTTTGAACCATGGATCATTAGAATGATCATAATGCGTGGTAGTGGTTGATTTGGGGTCAGGTAAAAGGTCTTTAAGAGGCGTCATGGCTTAGAAAATATCAACTCTTCGCTCCTGCAAACAAAGAATACAACAACAGTAAACAAAACAATACCTTAAATCCGTAATTAGAACTACAACAAGCTTCTGAATGTGGAAAAAGCCACAGATCTCCCCGAAATTAGGGTTTCTAGCGATAAAAACTCGAGGCAACAAATTAGATCCCGACTAAATTCCGATCAAATCCTGACAAATCTGGGTTGAATACACTACAATACAACGGAGACAAAGAAAAAAAAAAAACAAATCGGGGATTAACAATCGTTTAAACTTTTGAGATCGATAAAAACCTAAAAATAAACAGTAGAAAACGAAACCATAGGAAGAAAGCTGGAAAAATATTAGTGTCTAAGGATATAAGTCGAAGAAGCTTACCCAATCGACGATGTGCGATGCGGCGGTGAGCTATGAAGAAGAACGAACGGAGGAGGTGAAAGCTTGTTTCTTCAAAATCAGGCGTGCAGCCTTTTTAGGGTTTGATTAGATTTTTATTTTATTTTTAAAAAGAATATCTAATCGGTCATCAAAAAAAAAAGAAAAAAAAAAAAAAAAAGATAACGTCGCCTGAGAGATTCGAACTCTCGCGGGGAAACCCCATGTACTTAGCAGGCACACGCCTTAACCACTCGGCCAAAGCGACTTTTTGTTATTCGTTTGACTACTCTGGTATATAATAAAGTTTCATAAGTATGTATCAACAAACTTTCTTCTCTTTGTTTTTCTTTTCAAATAATAGATTGATGAATTTTGTTTGATATTTAATGAACCAAGTTATGTTTTTATCAATCAATCAACCAATTTGTTTGATGTAGAGTAAACAAACAAAAATATATGAACTACCTAGTCGATGTTAATAACGTCTATGAGAGAATTAAATTTATGATGGGAAATATTATTGAACATATATATTTAAGTGTGATGGTCGGAAGATTCATAGGTTTTGCTTCTTTTGTCCTAACGGCATATGGTTGTTTGCAGTTTTGGTGGACATCTTAGCGTGCTTGTTAGTTGTCTTCAGCTTGGCTTAACGACAACGGTCTTGCACCTCCTTGCATTACACTTTACACAACTTGAAAGTCAGATCAGTAATATTTGAATAACATATGTGTTTGAGGGTTTTGAAGCTTCCGATTAGAGTAACCGGCTGTTGCGATTTGGTTTCTAAAAGACGGATTGTTAAATAAATAAGTGATTTTAGACTTAGTGGTACGTACCTATAACTATAAGAGTTCATGGATTAATCCTTTGTTTTTCTGGTAATGAATCATCATCTAATCATCTAAACTTATGTTGCCATGCTTACGTAATTAGAGATTTAGAAAGTCCGATCGATATCTGATTTTATGCAATGTTAAGTGACAATATAAATCATATATTAGAATATCTATTAATATAAAAATGGGATCCAAATATACTAATAAACTAAATTATGAGAATCAGATTATATTTGAGAAAGAAAGAAAAAAAAAACAAATAAAACCGTGCTCGTGGGTGGAACCTCCGTTGACCGCGGATCCCAATATAATGGCCTTTTCCTACGGAATAGTTTAATGCATTACTTAATTAACGTAGCAATTAATTTTAGTTCAAAATCAATGTACGATGATTATAATAAATAGGTTTATTTAATCACCTTATGAGGCCGGTGTTGATTGATGTTTTCGTCCAGAAGCCTCACATAATACTAGTAGTTGATTTTAACATTAAACAAAAAAAAAAAAAAACTTATTTGTAGGGTTAAAATACTGTTTTTGGTGAACATGGTGTTTTCGTCTCCCGAATGGCCTGCTTTCAAGACATACTTGGACGCGATTGAAGAAGATAAGGAAGAATTCTTATCATTCTCTATAGTCCTCATCCCCCGTTCACAGAATGGTAGTTCTGACAAGTTGGCGCGTCGAGCTAGACTGGACTCGCATCGAATTACATATGTGAACGATTTTTCTATAAATTGGCTCGTTTGAGCTGATCTTGTGCTTGTTGTAAAAAAAAGGTTAAAATGAATAAGAAAGTTTAGAAATGGTTGGATTTGCATATGAGTTAGACCATCTCCAATGTATATCTCTATTTTTTTCTCTAAAATAGAGTAACTCAAAAATAGAGCATTGTTTTCCTCCAATGTATTACTCTATTTTCAACTCTAAAATAGAGTTAGTGTAAGAAAATAGAGGTGAGAATAGAGTTACTCTATATATAGAGCAATCCTATCACTTTCTCTATTTTAGAGGAAAATATAGAGTAGGGTTGGAGCAAATGTTGCTCTATAATAGAGATTTGACTCTAAAATAGAGTGGGGTTGGAGATGCCCTTAGTGCATGTACATGTTAAATTAAGAGTCAAGTCATTAATTATGTCTGACTAATGCAAAAAAGAAAAGTCAAACAAGAGTATATGATAACAATGCTTAACCTGCCAATTGTTTTGCTAAAACGATGATTTTTTACTTCTCTTTGGACAATATTGTTTTTTTAAATCATCTAACTATTGTATATATATACTTGTAATTAAAATTAATTGCAATAAAATTCAAACTGAAAAAGTAGGTTATGTCAAGCCAAGCTAAGAAATTTTGTGAATTAAATACAGAGCGGGTGATAATAAATAACCAAGTTGAAAAGATTCCACATATGCCAACTAACAAAACCATCTGAGATTATATTTTCATTGCACCCTTACGTAACCTTTGATATAAATAGTTTAGTTTCTCAAATGCTCACTTACGTATAGTCACTATTGTGTATCTAAATATACAGTATCTAGAAGATCCGATCACGATCGAAACAATAGACATTTATATGGTTTAATTGTATTAAACTCTGTTGTGATTCGTAAATCTCCAATAATTAAAATTAAACAAGAAGGATTGAAAATGTTTTTTTTTTTTAATTAAAAGAAACACTAAGGAAAAAGGGGGCCAAAATTGGAAGACTCAAAAGGTTCACCCATCGAAATGCCATTTTCGTCGCTGTGGTAATAAAAGCTATAACAGTTATTAAAATACCAAGGCGAACTAGGTGGATACACCGAGTCAACGTACACAAACTCGCTCCAAGACTCATCGTAACTCGTCTCTAGACTCGGTAACTCCACTATCTCGCTAAGTTCTTCAGCCGTCGACGCAGCTTCTTCGCTCGACGGTGACAATGACGACGACGTAGAAGTCGAGTAGCTCGAGGAAGATAAATGCGTCTCCGGGACGATGATCATGGTTGGATCGGAGACTACGGGAGCAGAGGAAGAGGAGAAGTCCATGGATGCGGCTACTGCTGCTGCGGCTTGAACGTCTCGGGGAGAGGAGGAAGCTGGACGGGGAAGGTAAGTGGCGAGCTCGGGGAAGTTGAGGACAGCGGAAGTTCCTTTAATGGTGAGAGCAGCGGCATCGTGTGCACGCGCCGCCATCTCCGGAGTAGAGAAAGTGCCGAGCCAGATACGGCTCTTTTTGCGAGGCTCTCGGATCTCGGAGACCCATTTGCCCCACGTACGCATCCGGACGCCTCGGTAACCAGGGTCGGGTCTAACACGTTTCTTGACGTTGTTGGTTCGATGGGAGTCTTCTTGGTGAAGATGATGATGATGATGATGATGATGGTCGTCCTCGTCCTCCTGCACCGGAGACGATAGTTTAACGGAGGTGATGGATGACTCGGTCATTGACACGTGGGTTTTGACTCGGTGAGTGTGAGGAGAGTTAAGTACGTAGGGTTTATATAAAGGACGAAAGAGAGAGAGAGAGTTGAATAAGGTATTGAAGTGAAATGTTGAAGTTAGTTAGAAAAGGACAGTCGATCGCTTACTTATGATGACAGGTGTGTTCACATTTATAAATTTACACACGTCAGTATTAATTATTAGAAAAATGACCCATTATGTTTTTTTATTTTATATAATGTTTGATATTTGCATTCAGCAAAAGTAAATGGTGTTATTTATCATTTCGTGATAACCTATGCATGGTCCATGGATGAACTTGATCAATTCAATGGGGGGGGTAATAATGTTCCATTCGGAATCTACTAAGAACTACTTATCCAACAGAAAAGGGAGAATGCGAAGGGGGGAAAAAATCACAAATAGGCTTAATTAGAGATGTCCATGACCTTTTGATTGTTTTATATTTTCAATTGGCTGGTAATATTCCATTAGGAAATTGACTACGAACTTTCTTGTGTCAAACCCACTTTATAATTTATATATAATAGCAAACCCACTTTTTTGTGTCAACTTTTAAACCAATGGATGAGATTAGTTCTACTTTTAATCCAATGGTTTAAAATTATTAATCGTATCTTTCCGTCGCGCCCCCATCTTTCAAAAATCACACATCTTGATTTTTGCATCTCTTTGTTGTACCTTCTGGTTTCAAATATCACATCCATTAATTTTTACACCTTTTTATTTAACACCTTTATACATTACACCTCTTTGTTGTACCTCCATGTTTCACATCTATTAATTTTTACACCTTTACATTTCACACCTCTATGTCTTACACCTTTTTATTTATTATATACTTTTAATCCAACGGATAAGATTAGTTCCACTTTTAATCCAACGGTTTAAAATTATTAATCATGTCTTTCCGTCGCATCCCCATCTTTCAAAAATCACACCTCTTAATTTTTTCATCTCTTTGTTGTACTTTCTGGTTTCAAAAATCACATCCATTAATTTTTACACTTTTTTATTTAACACCTCTATGTATTACACCTCTTTGTTGTACCTTCATGTTTCACATCTACTAATTTTTACACTTTTACATTTCACACCTCTACGTCATCCCTCTTTATTTATTATATATAAACTTTTCTTGACTACATAAATAAATTTCGAAAAATTGTTTTCGGGGTACTAAATAAAACTAAAAAATTGTTATATTAAAGTGTTTTTGAACTAACAAACATCAATATCTAATTCAAGGTAATTTATATATTTTCACTGCAAATGACCTGTTAATGTTTCTTATATATGAGTGTACGTGGCTTTTTAATATTTTCGCTGCCGACCCGTTAGTGTTTTTCGGTTAGATTATTTTTATTGTTAGTCGACACTACTAAGTTCATATATTAACCTTAGTTTTGTAAACTTGTAGTCTCTTATTAAATTTTAACCTTTTCCTGTTTTTCTGTTAAGCGTGCCATATTTTTTGCATGGCTAATGTTTTAATTCTCAGTGTGCAGATTTTTTTTTTTGACTTTTCTTCTAAATGCTCGATTAAATCATCAAACGAAACGGATGATGTTGTTTTTTTGGCATTGCTTGTGTTATGTTCGATTATAGTTTTCTTCGGTTAGATTATTAGTATATATAGATACGGTGAAACAATATATGGCTTTTTAATTTGTTAAGTTGGGAAAGAGTATAAATTCAAGCATATAAAGTTTGTTTATTGCAGAATAGTACTCCCAGAAAGTCAAAAATATAATAACGTCTTCTTCGCCCAGAGTACGATCCGAGTTGTGGTCACTCAGCGACAGTAACTGGAAAAAACCAAAACCAAAATACGAGAGGCATGATGATATGCAGTGATGCTAGTGCTACGGATAAGCCAAAATTTTTTAACATGGTATAATTTTATATAAGTTCTATTATTGACTTATTTAACTTGTTTAATTTTTTAAACTAATATGGTATAAATATAAAAATAAATATATTTTTTTTTTGTTACGTAGGATGTCCATTAGATATAAATGATCTAGGTTAGTTTCCATTTTTTGTGAATAAGTTTTTTCAAATTTTAGGTTAATTTTAGTAAATCACCAATAAACTTTGCAACAAACGCACCTTGAAATAACACACATGATTTTAAATGTAAGTGCTATCTTGAGTAAATAATCTAACAACAACATAAATATAAACAGAGCACTTAAGATGAACTAAACTTTTCCTTAATCTATAATCTAATATATGAGAACAAATGGAGGAGGAAACAAAACCAAGTTTTCGGAATGGACAATAATAAGTTCAAAAAATACTTTGATATAGAGATTGATGCAGATTAATTTAGAAACACTCCAATATAATAGCAAACCTATTTTTTAGAGTCTGCTGACATCATAGCAAAATTTAACGATTTAGATAAAACTAAAGTTGATCGTACGGTTGAAAAAAGTTATTTCTTCTCACCCCTTCGCAGCCAAGGATTGCGTCCACACGTTCACACTGCTTCGTTCAAGCATCACACTGCTTCGCTTTCTCATATATTGTGAACTGCTTCGTTCAAGCATCACACTCCGTCCTTCTCTCATATATGGTTAACAACTCTATTTATTCTTTTTAAAAACTTCATTTTGTATTTAACCGTCATCTGAATGTTTTATTGTTCCTGCCATTGTAGTTGTGATTTCCCCTTTATTGTTCCTGCTATCCGGAGTGTTCTTTAGTTTGCAGGTAATTTGTTCAATTTCACGGTTCTCCTCTTTGAGTTTTTAGTTTTGTGCGATAATTGAGTTTCAGAGTCGCAACGTTTAAGTCGTGATGTTTTGGTTTGTGTCGTTTCATGTAAGAGTCACAAGTACAAAGAGACACAACTCATTATGATGTAGTGTATGATTGTTTTCTATATAAGTCAGTGTTGTCGTTGATGTAAATAACAAGTTTCAGTTAATTCTTGTCTTCTCTAGAAGATAAGAGACAAACGTTTCTTATTCTGTTACAAAAATTTAGTTGAATCATTGATCTGAAGACGTCTCGGTGTTCTTATTTTTCGGTTTTGTGGGAAAAATTCAATGATTTAGATTATAAATATTTTAAAGTGTTGATCTTTTTCTCCTTGTGATGTTGTTTTTGTAACACTTTCTGGTAGTTTCTTCACCCGGGATTGGATTTGATTTTACATGTAAGGTAATTTTTTACTTGTTTTGTTTGTCTCCCAATTTCCAGTGAATAAGCTTTTGACAGGAACATGCAAAGTCGGGGGAAAATCTTATAGGGGTTTCTTGTGTGATTTGCAGTGATGTAACAAGCCATTCCCACGGCGACAACCTCTCGTGGAGGAACTGCAACATAGACTGGTGATTATGTTGTATTCCACGGTGAAGGGATGTTGAGAAGAGATTATCTTTGGACAGGGAAACCGGAGATCCAGCAAACTCTAATCCGCATTACGCAAATCCGTTGGCTTTGTCTTCTGAAGGAGGAAGTAGTAAGGAAGGGGATGGGATCTAAGTTTCATGTTGATCACGAGATTAACTCCAGAACCTTTGGAGAGGGGGAACTATGGAACCTTTAAGTAGATGTTGTTGTGAATTCGACAAATGAGGGAACGTGTGTTCATGATATTAGCATATCAGAAAACGATGACGGTATGTTAGTTGATGGTTTAGCTTAGTACTAATATTCAATCTTATAATTTAAAGGCTGATTAGAGAGAAGGATTAGTGGAAGAAGTTGGTAGAAAAGCCTGAATCTGCGACCATCGAAGAAAAAAAAAAAAGGTTGTCGATTAGTGACGAAGATAAGTGAATTCTAGAGTTGATGGGCAACCAACTCTAAACTCAAGGCATCACTAAAACATAAGTTACAAACGAAGTTGATAAGTAATAGAGAGAATACGTAGGCGATACCAATTTTAAATGATCTCCCTTAAAAAAAAAATACCCCCAAAACGTAAAATAGAAAACGATCGTAGACAAACTAAATTCATTGTGCGTGTTATCTTGTTTTGGTACACGACATATTGAAAATTTTTGACGCTTATATTAACAAAACTAAATTTCTATGTTTTGATACACAAATATTTTTAACTATCATTGTAAACCTTTTGTTCCTTAAAAGTACTAAGCTATTATGTTTTCTCTCCCAAACTTTAATTGAGGTAGTATAAGAGATTAAGCATATATGTTGATATTTTTGTTGTCCGTGTTATGTGTTGTGTTGCCGTCGACTAATAAGTAGGAGAATATAGATTGTTTTCTTGAAGGGGCATTCGAACAGAGATGAGGGAAGTTGTAATAATCAGATTTTTCTGAATACATATGTGACGCAGAGTGAAACCTGTGAGGAGAGGTTGGGGAACTGCTGACAAATTATTCAATGGTGGTGCAAGCCTCAGATGATGGGAGAGTATTAAAGCCAAGGTTTAATGGCAAAGGGATGTGAGAAAAAAAAAAGAATGTATCTATTGAAAAAGTGGAAGTAGGTATTATCTTAATCATCAGATTATTTGAAATTTATACTGATATATTAGTCACGCAAGAGAAGAAAATTATATGGGCAAAACATACATGTTTAGAGGTGAACTTAGGGATTTTAGTTCTGTACCTTTTTCTTCGTTTGTGTTCCTTTAATTTTTTTTTCATACACCCATGCCGTCGAGCTATGAGATGTTTACTCTTCAGTCTTCACATCCGACATTCTTCTCAATGTTCTCATAATTAAATAATTAAAACCTTTTTTCTCATTAAAATGTCACTTTTTCATTGAGGTGATAAATCCTCTTATAGTTTTTATGTTTTTAGCGTGTCGCTGGTGTTGATAATCATCAATTGGATATATATCATATGATGTCCTCTCTTAAATCTTTTAATTTCCCGTTGTGATTATCATTTTTTATTGCACCATCGCTAACATTCAAAATTTGATATATCGGAAAAAAACTAAAGCTAAATAATTTTTTTTTGTAAATTTTCTTTCAAAAAGAAAGTCCTTAGAAGGGTATCAAGTTTATCTTCTAATATACAATGGACAATTGAGTTTTGGGAATATATTTTGGATTCAAATTTTCTGTCTGGAAAGCGGTCTGGTATATTTAGCTTTCCTGTCGGCTTCGGTTAAACACTCACCGAAATTAGATATTCTTGGATTATACTCAAAACCTTGAAATATATTTTGGGGTTGCATCAGATTTGGTATACTTTTTTTAATCCGAACCAAAGTAAAAAGAAAAAAACTGAGAACAATTCGAATTCAATGAAGAAAAATAAAATCAATTTAAATTATGAATAACATACCAAATTGAATAAAGTGAATGTAATCACTAATAAAAAGAAAACCAAAATTATCAAATCAAACTGAAAACATAAAAAAAAAAACCATTGAAAACACTAAAACACTAAGTTCTTTTTTTTTGAAACAAGCACACACTAGTTCAAGTTAGTAGAGTTACTATTGAGAATCAAGTGTTACAAAATAAAGAAAAAAGAGTTTTAATATAATAAGTTCACGGAATCAATGTTATTATTTAAAGAGTTTTTACTTTCCCATAGGAAAAAGATATTTACGATTGTATATTATTATGGAAGATCTACATGTGCGGTTTTTTATTTGTCCAGCTATACTCTAAATCTAAAATATGATTTATCAATGTTAATTATTTAAAGTTCTTACTTTCCCGTGCGGCAACGCACGGGTCGACTTCCTAGTATTTGCAATAGAACTTTAGGAGAAATGTAAGAGAAGTAAAATCACAAATTCACGCTTGTGTATAATGAGTAAAATGATAGAAAACGATACGTGATTAAAAATTACAATGATAATGCAACGATGAATAAATACTTTCCAATCAACGTATACTCGATTACAATTCTTTTGTTGAATATTTTGTTAGGTCATGTTGGTATATTTACACTAATAGTAATTTGTCTTTCCCTCAAAAAAAAATGTCTTATAAATTGAATAAGTATTTACTTATATAATAGCAGAAATTGATAACGAAATCATATAATGATTTTAGGTGAAAGTCGAGTGTTCGCCAACTAGACCGACTTTGGGTCAAGAAACTATGATAACTCACCAGTCTAACCACACCAAAACATGCATGTATATGGTATTTTTCATTCACACACATTGATGCTTAGTTGCTTGCACTTTCGTATCATATAAGTTTTAGCTTAACTGTTTCTATCACGAACACATTTTATAGTAAAATATGAATGTCTCTCAAGTCTAGAAACTCCAGGTTTTTTTTTTTTGTTCGAACATAGAGTATGATTTTACTGTTTGGGAAGTTTAGAAATTAGAAATCAGAACAAAGGAAAGGGCATGTGGAAGGGTATTGACAACTGTCATAATGCATGCTGCAGTGGGGCAAACAGCCTTCACTCCTTGTGGGTCTCCTTAATTATCTCTCTTCCTCCTTCCTTCCTTTGTTCTGATTTCTAATTTCTAACTCAAAACGTAAAATCATACCTATATGTTCAAGAACACCAAAAAAAAAACCCTAGTTTCTAGACTAGAGAGAATTCATATTTTACTATATGTGTCGTTGATAGAAAAAGTTTAAGCTAAAACTTATATCGATACGAAAGGTGCAAGCAACTAAGCATCAATGTGTGAATGAAAAGACCAATATACATGCATGTTTTGTGTGGTAGACTGGTAAGTATAATAGTTTCTTGACCCAAAGTCGGGTCTAGTTGGGAAACTCGACTTCCACCTAAAATCAATTATATGATTTCGTTATCAATTTTGCTATATATAAGTTAGAATTACTATTTCAATTTTAGACATTTTTTTTTAAGGGAAAGACAAATTTCTATTAGTGTATATACCAACATGGACCTAAACAAAAATATTAGCAACAACAGAATTGTCATGGAGTAATACGTATTGAAGTATTATCATCGTTGCATTATCAATTGTAATTTTAATCCACAAATCGTTTTCTATCATTTTACTATTAAGCAAACGCGTGTATTTGTGATTTTTTACTTCTCTTACATTTCTCCTTAAATTTTCTATGCAAATACTAGCAAACGATCCGTGCGTTGCCGCACGGGAAAGTAAGAAACTTTAAATAATTAACATTGATAAATCATATTTTAGATTTAGAGTTAGCTGGACAAATAAAAAAACGCACATTGTAAATCTTCCATAATATACAATCGAATACTTTTCCGCATGGGAAGTAAACTTTAAATAATTAACATTGATTCCTTGAACTTATAAAACTCTTTTTTTCTTCTTTTGTAACACTTGATTCTCTAATAGTAACTCTACTCTACTTGAACTTAGTGTGTGCTTGTTTCAAAAAAAAGAAACTTAGTGTTTTAGTGTTTTCAATGGTTTTTTTTTTATGTTTTCAGTTTGATTTGATAATTTTGGTTTTCTTTTATTAGTGATTACATTCACTTTATTCAATTGGTATGTTATTCATAATTTAAATTGATTTTATTTTTCTTCATTGAATTCGAATTGTTCTCAGTTTTTTTCTTTTTACTTTGGTTCGGATTAAAAAAAGTATACCAAATCTGATGCAACCCAAAATATATTTCAAGGTTTTGAGTATAATCCAAGAATATCTAATTTCGGTGAGTGTTTAACCGAAGCCGACAGAAAGCTAAATATACCAGACCGCTTTCCAGACAGAAAATTTGAATCCAAAATATATTCCAAAACTCAATTGTCCATTGTATATTAGAAGATAAACTTGATACCCTTCTAAGGACTTTCTTTTTGAAAAGAATTTACAAAAAAAAATTATTTAGCTTTAGTTTTTTTTCGATATATCAAATTTTGAATGTTAGCGATGGTGGCAATAAAAAATGATAATCACAACGGGAAATTAAAAGATTTAAGAGAGGACATCATATGATATATATCCAATTGATGATTATCAACACCAGCGACACGCTAAAAACATAAAAACTATAAGAGGATTTATCACCTCAATGAAAAAGTGACATTTTAATGAGAAAAAGGTTTTAATTATTTAATTATGAGAACATTGAGAAGAATGTCGGATGTGAAGACTGAAGAGTAAACATCTCATAGCTCGACGGCATGGGTGTATGAAAAAAATTAAAGGAACACAAACGAAGAAAAAGTACAGAACTAAAATCCCTAAGTTCACCTCTAAACATGTATGTTTGCCCATATAATTTTCTTCTTCTTGCGTGACTAATATATCAGTATAAATTTCAAATAATCTGATGATTAAGATAATACCTACTTCCACTTTTTCAATAGATACATTCTTTTTTTTTTCTCACATCCCTTTGCCATTAAACCTTGGCTTTAATACTCTCCATCATCTGAGGTTTGCACCACCATTGAATAATTTGTCAGCAGTTCCCCAACCTCTCCTCACAGGTTTCACTCTGCGTCACATATGTATTCAGAAAAATCTGATTATTACAACTTCCCTCATCTCTGTTCGAATGCCCCTTCAAGAAAACAATCTATATTCTCCTACTTATTAGTCGACGGCAAACAAACACATAACACGGACAACAAAAATATCAACATATATGCTTAATCTCTTATACTACCTCAATTAAAGTTTGGGAGAGAAAACATAATAGCTTAGTACTTTTAAGGAACAAAAGGTTTACAATGATAGTTAAAAATATTTGTGTATCAAAACATAGAAATTTAGTTTTGTTAATATAAGCGTCAAAAATTTTCAATATGTCGTGTACCAAAACAAGATAACACGAACAATGAATTTAGTTTGTCTACGATCGTTTTCTATTTTACGTTTTGGGGGTATTTTTTTTTTAAGGGAGATCATTTAAAATTGGAATCGCCTACGTATTCTCTCTATTACTTATCAACTTCGTTTGTAACTTATGTTTTAGTGATGCCTCGAGTTTAGAGTTGGTTGCCCATCAACTCTAGAATTCACTTATCTTCGTCACTAATCGACAACCTTTTTTTTTTTTTTCTTCGATGGTCGCAGATTCAGGCTTTTCTACCAACTTCTTCCACTAATACTTCTCTCTAATCAGCCTTTAGATTATAAGATTGAATATTAGTACTAAGCTAAACCATCAACTAACATACCGTCATCGTTTTCTGATATGCTAATATCATGAACACACGTTCCCTCATTTGTCGAATTCACAACAGCATCTAGTTAAAGGTTCCATAGTTCCCCTCTCCAAAGGTTCTGGAGTTAATCTCGTGATCAACATGAAACTTAGATCCCATCCCCTTCCTTACTACTTCCTCCTTCAGAGACAAAGCCAACGGATTTGCGTAATGCGGATTAGAGTTTGCTGATCTCCGGTTTCCTGTCCAAAGATAATCTCTTCTCACATCCCTTCACCGTGGAATACAACATAATCACCAGTCTATGTTGCAGTTCCTCCACGAGAGGTTGTCGCCGTGGGAATGGCTTGTTACATCACTGCAAATCACACAAGAAACCCCTATAAGATTTTCCCCCGACTTTGCATGTTCCTGTCAAAAGCTTATTCACTGGAAATTGGGAGACAAACAAAACAAGTAAAAAATTACCTTACATGTAAAATCAAATCCAATCCCGGTGAAGAAACTACCAGAAAGTGTTACAAAACAACATCACAAGGAGAAAAAGATCAACACTTTAAAATATTTATAATCTAAATCATTGAATTTTTCCCACAAAACCAAAAATAAGAACACCGAGACGTCTTCAGATCAATGATTCAACTAAATTTTGTAACAGAATAAGAAACGTTTGTCTCTTATCTTCTAGAAGAAGACAAGAATTAACTGAAACTTGTTATTTACATCAACGACAACACTGACTTATATAGAAAACAATCATACACTACATCATAATGAGTTGTTCTCTTTGTACTTGTGACTCTTACATGAAACGACACAAACCAAAACAACGACTTAAACGTTGCGACTCTGAACTCAATTATCGAACAAAACTAAAACTCAAAGAGGAGAACCGTGAAATTGAACAAATTACCTGCAAACTAAAGAACACTTCGGATAGCAGGAACAATAAAGGGGAAATCACAACTACAATGGCAGGAACAATAAAAACATTCAGATGACGGTTAAATGCAAAATGAAGTTTTTAAAAAGAATAAATAGAGTTTGTTAACCATATATGAGAGAAGGAAGGAGGTGTGATGCTGAACGAAGCAGTTCACAATATATGAGAAAGCGAAGCAGTGTGATGCTTGAACGAAGCAGTGTGAACGTGTGGACGCAATCTTGGCTGCCGAGGGGTGAGAAGAAATAACTTTTTTCAACCGTAAGATCAACTTTAGTTTTATCTAAATCGTTAAATTTTGCTATGATGTCAGCAGACTCTTAAAAATAGGTTTGCTATTATATTGGAGTGTTTCTAAATTAATCTGCATCAATCTCTATATCAAAGTATTTTTTGAACTTATTATTGTCCATTCGAAAACTTGTTTTGTTTCCTCCTCCATTTGTTCTCATATATTAGATTAAGATTAAGGAAAAGTTTAGTTCATCTTAAGTGCTCTGTTTATATTTATGTTGTTGTTAGATTATTTACTCAAATAGCACTTACATTTAAAAACATGTGTGTTATTTCAAGGTGCGTTTGTTGCAAAGTTTATTGGTGATTTACTAAAATTCAACTAAAATTTGAAAAACTTTATTTACAAAGGAATGGAAACTAACCTAGATCATTTATATCTAATGGACATCCTACGTAACAAAAAAAAAATATATTTATTTTTATATTTATACCATATTAGTTTAAAAAATTAAACAAGTTAAATAAGTCAATAATAGAACTTATATAAAATTATACCATGTTAAAAATTTTGGCTTAGCTTTCCGTAGCACTAAGCATCACTGCATATCATCATGCCTCTCGTATTTTGGTTTTGGTTTTTCCAGTTAGCTGTCGCTGAGTGACCACAACTCGGATCACTCTGGGCGAAGAAGACGTTATTATATTTTGACTTTCTGGGAGTACTATCCTGCAATAAACAAACTTTATATGCTTGAATTTATACTCTTTCCCAACTTAACAAATTAAAAAGCCACATATATTTGTTTTCACCGTATCTATATATACTAATAATCTAACCGAAGAAAACTTATAATCGAACATAACACAAGCAATGCCAAAAAACAACATCATCCGTTTCGTTTGATGATTTAATCGAGCATTTAGAAGAAAAGTCAAAAAAAAACTCTGCACACTGAGAATTAAAAACATTAGCCATGCAAAAATATGGCACGCTTAACAGGAAAACAGGAAAGGTTAAAATTTAATAAGAGACTACAAGTTTACAAAACTAAGGTTAATATATGAACTTAGTAGTGTCGACTAACAATAAAAATAATCTAACCGAAGAAACACTAACGGGTCGGCAGCGAAAATATTAAAAAGCCACGTACACTCATATATAAGAAACATTAACAGGTCATTTGCAGTGAAAATATATAAATTACCTTGAATTAGATATTGATGTTTGTTAGTTCAAAACCACTTCAAAATATAACAATTTTTTAGTTTTATTTAGTACGAAAACAATTTTTCGAAATTTATTTATGTAGTCAAGAAAAGTTTATATATATAATAAAGAGGATGACGTAGAGGTGTAAATGTAAAGTGTAAAAATTAGTAGATGTGAAACATGGAAGTACAACAAAGAGGTGTAATACATAGAGGTGTTAAATAAAAAAGTGTAAAAATTAATGATGTGATTTTTGAAACCAGAAAGTAAACAAAGAGATGAAAAATTAAGAGGTGTGATTTTTGAAAGATGGGGGTGCGACGGAAAGACATGAATAAATAATTTTAAACCGTTGGATTAAAAGTGGAACTAATCTTAATCCGTTGGATTAAAAGTATATTAATAAATAAAAAAGGTGTAAAAGACATAGAGGTGTGAAATGTAAAGGTGTAACAATTAATAGATGTGAATACATGGAGGTACAACCCCAAGAGTGTAATGTATAAAGGTGTTAAATAAAAAGGCTGTTAAAATTAATGGATGTGATATTTGAAACCAAAGAAGGTAAACAACAAAGAGATGCAAAAACAAGATGTGTTGATTTTTGAAAGATGGGGGGCCCGCGACGGAAAGACACGATTAATAATTTTAAACCGTTGGATTAAAAGTACAGAACTAATCTCATCCATTGGTTTAAAAGTTGACACAAAAAAGTGGGTTTGCTATTATATATAAATTATAAAGTGGGTTTGACACAAAAAGT